>OY284473.1:1858580-1966347 GCA_958336335.1 Dilophus febrilis
ATCAAATCCCAGTCATCCCTGATCAAATCCCGGCCAGCCCTGGTCGAATCCCAGTCATCCCTGATCAAATCCCAATCAGCCCTGATCAAATCCCAGTCAGCCCTGATCAAATCCCAGTCACCCCTGGTCGAATCCCAGTCAGCCTTGATCAAATCCCAGTCATCCCTGGTCAAATCCCGGTCACCCCTGGTCGAATCCCAGTCACCCCTGTTCGAATCCCAGCTATCCCTGATCAAATCCCAGTCACCCCTGATCAAATCCCGGTCACCCCTGGTCGAATCCCAGTCAGCCCTGATCAAATCCCAGTCATCCCTGGTCAAATCCCGGTCACCCCTGGTCGAATCCCGGTCACCCCTGATCAAATCCCGGTCATCCCTGAACAAATTCCGGTCACCCCTGGTCGAATCCCGGTCAGCCCTGATCAAATCCCAGTCACCCCATGGTCGAATCCCAGTCATCCCTGATCAAATCCCAGTCACCCCTGGTCGAATCCCAGTCATCCCTGATCAAATCCCAGTCACCCCTGGTCGAATCCCAGTCAGCCCTGATCAAATCCCAGTCATCCCTGGTCAAATCCAGGTCACCCCTGGTCGAATCCCAGTCACCCCTGATCGAATCCCAGTCATCCCTGATCAAATGCCAGTCACCCCTGATCAAATCCCGGTCACCCCTGATCAAATCCAGGTCACCCCTGGTCGAATCCCAGTCACCCCTGATCGAATCCCAGTCAGCCCTGATCAAATCCCAGTCATCCCTGGTCAAATCCAGGTCACCCCTGGTCGAATCCCGGTCACCCCTGATCAAATCCCAGTCATCCCTGGTCGAATCCCAGTCAGCCCTGATCAAATCCCAGTCATCCCTGGTCAAATCCAGGTCACCCCTGGTCGAATCCCAGTCACCCCTGATCGAATCCCAGTCATCCCTGATCAAATCCCAGTCACCCCTGATCAAATCCCGGTCACCCCTGGTCGAATCCCAGTCAGCCCTGATCAAATCCCAGTCATCCCTGGTCAAATCCAGGTCACCCCTGGTCAAATCCCAGTCAGCCCTGATCAAATCCCAGTCATCCCTGATCAAATCCCAGTCACCCCTGGTCGAATCCCAGTCATCCCTGATCAAATCCCAATCAGCCCTGATCAAATCCCAGTCAGCCCTGATCAAATCCCAGTCACCCCTGGTCGAATCCCAGTCAGCCCTGATCAAATCCCAGTCATCCCTGGTCAAATCCCGGTCACCCCTGGTCGAATCCCAGTCACCCCTGTTCGAATCCCAGCTATCCCTGATCAAATCCCAGTCACCCCTGATCAAATCCCGGTCACCCCTGGTCGAATCCCAGTCAGCCCTGATCAAATCCCAGTCATCCCTGGTCAAATCCAGGTCACCCCTGGTCGAATCCCAGTCACCCCTGTTCGAATCCCAGCTATCCCTGATCAAATCCCAGTCACCCCTGATCAAATCCCGGTCACCCCTGGTCGAATCCCAGTCAGCCCTGATCAAATCCCAGTCATCCCTGGTCAAATCCCGGTCACCCCTGGTCGAATCCCGGTCACCCCTGATCAAATCCCGGTCATCCCTGAACAAATTCCGGTCACCCCTGGTCGAATCCCGGTCAGCCCTGATCAAATCCCAGTCACCCCATGGTCGAATCCCAGTCATCCCTGATCAAATCCCAGTCACCCCTGGTCGAATCCCAGTCATCCCTGATCAAATCCCAGTCACGCCTGGTCGAATCCCAGTCAGCCCTGATCAAATCCCAGTCATCCCTGGTCAAATCCAGGTCACCCCTGGTCGAATCCCGGTCACCCCTGGTCGAATCCCGGTCACCCCTGATCAAATCCCGGTCATCCCTGAACAAATTCCGGTCACCCCTGGTCGAATCCCAGTCAGCCCTGATCAAATCCCAGTCATCCCTGGTCAAATCCAGGTCACCCCTGGTCGAATCCCAGTCACCCCTGTTCGAATCCCAGCTATCCCTGATCAAATCCCAGTCACCCCTGATCAAATCCCGGTCACCCCTGGTCGAATCCCAGTCAGCCCTGATCAAATCCCAGTCATCCCTGATCAAATCCCGGTCACCCCTGGTCGAATCCCGGTCACCCCTGATCAAATCCCGGTCATCCCTGAACAAATTCCGGTCACCCCTGGTCGAATCCCGGTCAGCCCTGATCAAATCCCAGTCACCCCATGGTCGAATCCCAGTCATCCCTGATCAAATCCCAGTCACCCCTGGTCGAATCCCAGTCATCCCTGATCAAATCCCAGTCACCCCTGGTCGAATCCCAGTCAGCCCTGATCAAATCCCAGTCATCCCTGGTCAAATCCAGGTCACCCCTGGTCGAATCCCAGTCACCCCTGTTCGAATCCCAGCTATCCCTGATCAAATCCCAGTCACCCCTGATCAAATCCCGGTCACCCCTGGTCGAATCCCAGTCAGCCCTGATCAAATCCCAGTCATCCCTGGTCAAATCCCGGTCACCCCTGGTCGAATCCCGGTCACCCCTGATCAAATCCCGGTCATCCCTGAACAAATTCCGGTCACCCCTGGTCGAATCCCGGTCAGCCCTGATCAAATCCCAGTCACCCCATGGTCGAATCCCAGTCAGCCCTGATCAAATCCCAGTCACCCCTGGTCAAATCCCAGTCAGCCCTGATCAAATCCCAGTCATCCCTGGTCAAATCCCGGTCACCCCTGGTCGAATCCCGGTCACCCCTGTTCGAATCCCAGTCATCCCTGATCAAATCCGAGTCACCCCTGGTCGAATCCCGGTCATCCCTGATCAAATCCCAGTCACCCCTGATCAAATCCCAGTCACCCCTGGTCGAATCCCAGTCATCCCTGATCAAATCCCAGTCACCCCTGGTCGAATCCCGGTCACCCCTGATCGAATCCCAGTCACCCCTGTTCGAATCCCAGCCATCCCTGATCAAATCCCGGTCAGCCCTGGTCAAATCCCAGTCCCTGATCAAATCCCCGTCAGCCCTGGTCGAATCCCGGTCAGCCCTGACCAAATCCCAGTCATCCCTGATCAAATCCCGGTCAGCCCTGGTCGAATCCCCGTCATCCCTGATCAAATCCCAGTCATCCCTGTTCGAATCCCAGTCCGCCCTGGTCGAATCCCAGTCACCCCTGATCAAATCCCAGTCATCCCTGTTCAAATCCTGGTCAGAATTGATTTTGTTTCAAAATTCATTGAATTTTGTTCGTTATTCAAATTTGAGATTTTAAAAGAAGATAAGAAAAAAACCAAACAAATTCATTTTTTTCATCTTTTATTTACTTTTAAAACCACCAAAAATAAAACCTTTTAATTTATCTATTTTAAAACCCAAAAAAAAACCTTTTACAAAAAAAACCTTTTTCTATTTATTTTTTAAACCATAAAAACATTTTGGGTGTTTTATCAAGTTATAGATAAAAAGGTTTTTTTTTGTGTTTTGGGTTTTAAAACTGATTAAAACCTTTTTATTTTTATCTACAAATTGAAAAAATCACCTGAAATGTTATTTTGGTTTTAAAAATAAATATATAAAAAGGTTTTTTTGAGAAAGGTTTGATTTTTCGTGGTTTTAAAAGATGAAAAAATTGAATTTGTTTGGTTTTTTTCTTATCTTCTTTTAAAATCTCAAATTTGAATAACGATCAAAATTCAATGAATTTGATCAGGGCGGACCGGGATTCGACAGGGCTGACAGGGATTCGACAGGGCTGACAGGGATTTGATCAGGGCTGACTGGGATTCGACCAGGGGTGACCGGGATTTGATCAGGGATGACGGGGATTCGACCAGGGGTTACCGGGATTTGATCAGGGATGACCGGGATTCGACCAGGGGTGACGGGGATTCGACCAGGGGTGACTGGGATTTGATCAGGGCTGACTGGGATTTGACCAGGGGTGACTGGGATTTGATCAGGGCGGACTGGGATTCGAACAGGGATGACTGGGATTTGATCAGGGCTGACTGGGATTCGACCAGGGGTGACTGGGATTTGATCAGGGCTGACTGGGATTTGACCAGGGGTGACTGGGATTTGATCAGGGCGGACTGGGATTCGAACAGGGATGACCGGTATTTGATCAGGGGTTACCGGGATTTGATCAGGGATGACCGGGATTCGACCAGGGGTGGCCGGGATTTGACCAGGGGTTACCGGGATTTGATCAGGGATGACCGGGATTCGACCAGGGATGACTGGGATTTGATCAGGGATGAGGGGGATTCGACCAGGGGTTACTGGGATTTGATCAGGGATGACCGGGATTCGACCAGGAATGACCGGGATTTGATCAGGGATGACGGGGATTCGACCAGGGGTTACCGGGATTTGATCAGGGATGACCGGGATTTGATCAGGGGTTACCGGGATTTGATCATGGATTACGGGGATTCGACCAGGGGTTACCGGGATGACCGGGATTTGATCAGGGCAGACCGGGATTCAACGCGGGCTGACCGGGATTCGTCCAGGGCTGACTGGGATTCGACCAGGGCGGGCCGGGATTTGAACAGGGCTGACTGGGATTTGAATAGGGCTGACTGAGATTTGCTTAGGGCTGACTGGGATTTGATCAAGGCTGACCGGGATATGATCAGGGCTGACAGGGATTGGACCAGGGGTGACTGGGATTTGATCAGGGATGACCGGGATTTGATCAGTGCTGTCCACAAATCGACAATCAAAATTTTTTTTTTTTATTTTTCGCAACAGTAAAACCAATATTAAGAAAAACTAAAACAATTTTTTTTCAATTTAATAATTCATTTAATAATTCAAAAAAAAAAAAATATAACAAAAAAAATATAATTAATTCATTAATAAAAAAATAAAATTTCTTAAATTCAAACTCTGTTTTTTTTTGTTTCTTTTTTTCTTTTTCACCTCTCTCTCATAAACAAATAAACAAAAATAATAATTGGTAATGTTTTTTTATTTAATTAAATTAAAAATTAAATGCTTTTAATTTCCAAATTCAAATATCAAAATTATTTCGTTACCGAATGCATTGCAGCCGCTAAATATTCAACATTTTTACTTGTGACGCCCGCCATCGAAATCCGCCCATCTTTTGTCAAATAAACACTAAATTCTTTAGTGATTTTTTCACACTGTTCCGGTGTCATTCCCGTAAAACAAAACATTCCAATTTGATCCGTTATGTGATTCCATGATTTTTTTGAACCACATTTTTCTAAATTTAATTTTAAATTTGCCCGTACACCAATAATACGATCGGCCATTCCTCGAACTTCCGTCAGCCATTGAGTACGCAACGCGGCATTACCTAAAATTTCACCGGCTAATTTTGCACCGTGCAATGGTGGATTCGAATACATTGGCCGTATAATGATTTTCAATTGAGACATACAACGGGCCGCTTCATCTTTATCCGCGCACACCAACGTAAACGCTCCGATTCTCTCTCCATACAATCCCATATTTTTTGCATAACTTTGAGCAATTGCCATTTGATGGCCATCGGCAATAAATTGTCGTACGGCTGCCGCATCACGATCACAATCACCACTGGCAAATCCCTGATAGGCCATATCAAAAAATGGATACAATTTTTTTGTACGAATCAACGAAGACATTTCAGCCCATTGATCCGGATTCGGATCGACACCCGTTGGATTATGAGCGCATGCATGCAATAAAATTATTGATTTCTCTGGCATTCGTTTGATGTCGTCCATGGCACCGATAAAATCAAAACCGCACGTGGCCCCATCAAAATATCGATATTGTGAAATGGAAATACCCGAATGTTTGAATATCGGTATGTGATTGCCCCAAGTCGGTACCGGTAAATAAACTTGACTTGATGCAGCATTCGGCCAAAATGAACTTAAAAATGCAGCACCAATTCGTAAAGCTCCCGTTCCACTGATTGTCTATTGAAAATTAACAACTTCAACTTCATTAATTCTTTATTCCATTAGAATCCAAAACCTAAAATTCAAATTTCATTTTTTCTTTTTTACCTGAACAGTTACCGTACGACCATCAGCGATTGCCGTTGAATCATTACCCAATGCCAATTTTGCGGATAATTGACAAAATTCCGAATCACCAGCAATTGGTAAATATTCTTTATCCAATTTACGGTCCATTAGAATTTGTTCGGCTTTTAAAACGGATGGTAGAAGATAGGGACGACCATTATCATCACGATAGGCGCCAACGCCAACATTTAATTTCTTGGGATTTGAATCACGTTTAAAGGCTTCCGTAACACCTAAAATTGCATCGGGTGGTCCCATTTGTACGGCAGCAAACCAACTATTAATTAAATAGGTAAATTAATTAATAAAATTTCATTCATGGGCAGGGGGGGGAGGTTTATTTTTGTGTTTGACTGGGGAAAAACTGGTAATGGAAATGGAAATTGAATTGGTTTTCGTTCGGAGGATAATCATAAGTGAAGATTTGAAGATACGAAAAGGTTCAAAGGGTTCAAAGGAGATGAAGAAATTTAGAGAAAATCCAGAGTTTTTTGTGATGAGAAAATCGACTTTTGTGTGAAGAAAATCCGGATTTTTATGAAGAAAATCGACTTTTGTGCGGGAGAAAATCCGGATTTTTGTAAAGAAACTCTTAATTTTTATGGATTAAATCGACTTTTGGTGAGAGGAAATCGATTTTTTTTTAAGTATATCGACTTTTGTGGTGAAAAAATTCGGATTTTTGCGGAGAAAATCCGGGTTTTTGCGGAGTAAATCGACTTTTGTGCGGGAGAAAATCGATTTTTGTGAAGAAACTCCGGATTTTTATGGATTAAATCGACTTTTGTGATGAAAAAATCCGGATTTTAATGTAAAACAGCGCGACATTTGGAAAGAATGGCGACTTTTGTGCAGGAGAAAATCGATTTTTATTTGGAAATTCCGGATTTTTATAGAAAAAAAAACTCGACTTTTATAGAAAAAAAACTCGACTTTTATGAATTGAATCGATTTTTTGTAGTGAATAAAATCGACTTTTGTTGGAAAAAAACTCTTGATTTTTATGGATTAAATCGACATTTTGTTGTTTGGAAATCCGTAAGTTTTTCTGATGAGAAAATCGACGTTTGTTTTCTTTTGACAAACAAACAAACGTCAATTTCAATTTGATTTCAAAAGTCGATTCTCTTCATCGTAAATTCAGGATTTCCTCCAGGAATCCTCCAGTCGATTTTCTCCCATCGACAAAAGTCGATATTTGCTCCATAAAAATCAGAATTTCCTCGACAAACATGTTGATTTTCACATTCACCTTTGACTTTTCCCAAACTGATTGAAAAAAAAAAACCTTTGACCAGTTTGGCAAAAATCCTAAATTTTGTGGAGAAAAACTCGACTTTTCTGGGATGAAAATCAACTTTTGTGTTTTTGTGAATCCAGATTTTTATGAAGTAAATCGACTTGTTTTTTTGTTGAGAAAATCCTGAATTTTGTAAGTTTTGTGGCCAAGAACTTTTACAGTGACTTTTACCAAGAACATTCTGATTTTGATGGAAAAAAACTCGACTTTTTTTCCCAATCAACCAAAGTCGATTTTAACTTCACCAAAAATCAATTTACTTTATAAAAATCTGGATTTCTTTAACAAAAAAAAATCGAAATTTTCTTCATAAATAAAAAAAATAACAGAATTTTCCTCGAACAAAAAACGACGAAGATTTTCCCAAATCAAAATCAAAATCAAAATTTTTGGTAATGAAAATCCTGTGTTTTGTAGTGAAAATCGACATTTTCCCAACAATCGAAAGTCGATGTTCTTCCACACAAAAGTCGATTTACTCAATAAAAATCTGGGTGTCATCGACTAAAAGTCGATTTTAATCCCAGAAAAGTCGATTTCAGTTTCAGAAATCAGGATTTTTTTTTTTTACAATAAAAGTTGATTTTCTTTTTCGAGACTTTTGACATTTGGTTTTCCGTAAACAATCCGGAATTTTGTAAACGAAATCGACTTCGAATTTTGTTGGGAAAATCGACATTTTGTTGATGAAAATCCTAACTTTTACGGTAAAGGAACGCCCGATTTTTGTTAATCAAAATCGACTTTTGTTTTGATGGTGAAATCGACTTTTGTCGAGAAAATTTTCTGACTTTTTTGTAGTACCAAAATCTTGAACATTCTTGAACAGGAAATCCCGAATTTTATGATGAAAATCGACTTTTTTTTTTTTGGCGGGATAAAATCGAACTTTTATCAAGAACATTTGGATTTTGATGGAGAAAACTTGACCTGTTCCTTATACAAACATCGATTTTAACAAACTTGACAAAAGTCGATTCTCTTCATCGGTAAATTTTGGATTTCCTCCAGGAAAAAGTCGATTTTCTCATCACTTTTGACAGTTTTGTTTCAAAAAAAAAAAAAAAATCCTGATTTTTGTGAAGTGTAAATCGACTTTTGTTTCCCAACATGCCTGACTTTTTATAGTTGTGTAAATCGACTTTTTGTAGTGTAAATCGACATTTTTTTATTCCGGAAATTCCGGATTTTTGTGGAAAAACTCGACTTTTGAGATTAGAAAATCGACTTTTTTCTTTTTTTTTTTAGAGTAAATCGACTTTTGTAAAGAAAATCCGGATTTTTATGGATTAAATCGACTTTTTTCCAATAAAAGTTGATTTTCTCATTAGACTTTTGATTTTTGTTGGGAAAAAATCCCAAGTTTTGTAAATGAAAATCGACATTTTTAAAGAAATTCCTGATTTTTGTGGAGTAAATCGACTTTTGTTGAGAAAATCTTGAATTTAGTGAAGGAAATCGACTTGTTTTTGTTGGGAAAATCCCGATTTGAATGGAAAAAACTCGAGTCTTGTGGAAAGAAAATCGATTTTTTTTATTTGGGAAAATCCAGAATTAAATCAACTTTTTTGTAAAATGAAAGAGAAATCGACATTTCGAAAAAGGAATTTGCAGATTTTTTTTGTCAATGAAATCGACTTTTTTTTTGGTTTTGTTAGCGAAATGTTGATTTTTATGTGAAGATTTTATGAAGATTTGCGCATGAAGATTTGGTCACTTAATTATTAAAAAAAATACAAATTACAAAAAAACCAATAAAAATTAAGTCAATTCTGTCCCCTCTACTTTCTTTCATTCATTCATTCAATCTATTTTTTGTATTATCACAAAAAAAAATGTAACTCAATATATAGAGGAGATAAGCGCGCAGCTTCTTTCTAATAATAATAATAATAATAAAAAAATATAATTAATTTTGAATTGCTCTGTTGAATTGCGCTGTGATGCTACTGCAAATAGCATGCGCACATCACTCAATAATCAAATGGAAAAAAAAACCTAATCAATTTTTTTTATTGCTTCTTATTGCTTTTTTATTGATGTGTTTTTTTTTTGTATTATAAAATAGATAATAATTTTTATGATTTTGCAAAAACAACAAGAAAAAATAAGTTTGACTTTGAGAAAAGGTCAAAAGAAACAAAAAAAAAAAAAAAAAGTCGATTTTTTCTGTTCTGTGTGAAATCACAAAAAAGATGCTGGAAGAAGAAAAACGGCACAAGAAGAAAAAGAAGGAAGAAATGAATGAAGGAATGAAGGAGTTCCGGAAGGCAACGACCCAAAAAAATCAAAACTTACCCAACGGAACGTTTCCATAAAAGATTACTTCCAAATTTTCCATAATTTTTATTTAATTTTAATAATAATTTTTGATAATTTTGTGCCATTTCTTTTAAGGTTATTTTTTACTTTCTTTACTTTCTTTCTATTTATATTACAACAAAAAACAACAAAAACACAACAAAAAAAACAACAAAAACAACAAAAACACAAGAAACACAAAAAACTAATAAACTTTGTATTGTACTATCACAAAAATATTTTTAAATTATTTTAAATTAGTATTTTAATTTAAATTTTTTGTTGTAAAAATTCCCGTACTTGCTTTCGTTCCGAATTTTACAATGAAAATGAAAATTGAAATTGAAAATGGAAAAAAAAAACACCTCCAAAAAAGTTCGTATCGCGCACAATCAAATAATAATGCTGAAAACACAACAAGAGCTTCAGCTTCAGCGTCAGCCGACTTCATTATGACAGCGAAGTAGAACATATATGAGAGACTTCATACAATCAAAAACACAATACAAAGTTGTGAAGCTGAAGCTGACTGGCTGAGGTTGAAGCAACGCTCGAGTAGATCTATGATTTCTATACACTCAATGGATAACTAAAATTGTGTAACTTTTTTACCTCAAAATATGATTTAAATTTATTTATATTATAATTATGTGGTTATCAAAGCGAACGCTGGGCAAAATCTCACCACAGGTATTGTGTTTGACTCAACTTAAAAACAAAGGTGTCAACGCCGAAGCTGAAGCCGACGTTGAAGCTGAAGCTCTTGTTGTGTTTTCAGCATAATAAAAAAAAAATTTTTTCCCAGTTGATTTTATACGAGACAAACAGAAATTCAAATTCATAGCGCATGCGTACAAAATTTGTCATTTTTTTTTTGGTTTTTTTGGTTTTTTATAGCCGCGTTCCATTATTCAATTACCAGGTGTAGGTAAGAGTAGGTAAGAGTAGAAAAGAATAGTAGATTTTTATTCTACACCAAACTACTGTTTGCTATATTACGGAGTAGTTCGGCGTAGCAAAATCTATTCTTTTCTACTCTTATCTACTCCTCCTACCTACTCCTCCCGGTAATTGAATGGAACGCAACTTCTTATATGACATTAAAAATTGTGTGGTGCGCGCCGCGGTCGGTTTTTTTGGTTTTTTTTTATATACGCTGTTGAGTTTTTATACGAGCGGAAATTTTTTTGTTTTTTTTTTTGTTTCTAGTTTTGGGTAAATTTACATAGTTTTTTTTTTTTTTTTTTTTTTATGGAGGTTTTTAATCCAATTAGGATTTCTTTGTTTTTTTTTTTTACCAAAAGTTGATGTTCTACTGCGCATAAAAGTGTTGATTATTATTCAATAGAAATCCACTTAAAAGTTACTATAGTAAGAAACCTCGGGTTGTTTTTTTTTCCAATAAAAATGTAAAAATTCGAGTTTTTTCCATCTCCGCAAAAAATCAAAAATTTCTTCATAAAACGATCAGGATTTTCTTTATAAAAGGTCAGGATTTTTGTGATTTTCTTCAAAATCAGGATTTTCTCCCCATAAGGTCCGGATTTTCTCCCGATTTTTCCTATTACAAACGTCGATATATACTTTAAAAAAAAAAAAAAATCAGGAATTTTCCCAACCAAAATTCGATTTTTCTCTTCAGCAAAAATTCGATAAAAACTTCATAAAAATTAAAAGATTCTTCACAAAAGTCAATTTTCTCCCGCACAAAAATCAAAAGATTCTTCACAAAAATCAAATTTTTTTCCATACAAATCATGATTTTCCTAACAAACATCGATTTCCCCCACAACAAAAATCGATTTACTTCACAAAATCAAGAGTTTCTCTCACAAAGAGTTGATTTATTCCATATAAATCGGAATTTTCTCGATTTACACGACAAAAAGGTGAGGTGAGGATTTTCTCTACAAAAAATACAATTTTCTCATCACAAAATTTGAGTTCTTTCCATTCAAATTAGGATTTTCCCAAGCCAAAAAGGTGGATTTTTTTCATCAGAAAAAGTTGATTGTATTCCATAAAAATCAATTTCCTTCCGACTCAACAAAAGTTGAGTTTTGTCCATTCCAGAAATTCGGAGTTTCTGCAGAAAGGTCGATTTTCTCACAAAAGCACAAAATAAGTCGATTCAATCCACAAAAATCGAATTTTTTTCCCATAAAAATCAGGAGTTTTGTTGACTAAAGTGTTGAGGTTTTTTTTCCATAAATATTGGGATTTTCTCAAACAAAAATCCGGAGTTTCTCATCCAAAATCGATTTTCTTCACCAAAAATAACAGGATTTTCATTACAAACGTTGAGTTTCTCCCGCACAAAATTCGAGTTTTCTTCCATAAAAATCTGAATTTTCTCCAGAAAAATAACAAATTTCTTCACAAAAATCAGGATTTCCTTTACAAAAGGTCAAGATTTTCCCAGACACAAAGTGAATTTTCTCCGCAAAAGGTCCGGATTTTCTCCGCAAAAGGTCCGGATTTTCTCCGCAAAAGTTTCGGATTTTCTCCGCAAAAGGTTCGGATTTTCTCCGCAAAAGGTCCGGATTTTCTCTCGCTAAAATTAGGATTTTCCTATTACAAACTTCACTTCAAAAAAAGTTTAGTGTTTTTCCATATAAAAATCGTGATTTTCCCAACCAAAGATCGATTTTTCTCTTCAACAAAAAGTCGATTTACTCCATAAAAATCAGGAGTTTCTTCTTTAGAAATGTCGGGCTTTTTCCATAAAAAATCAGGAGTTTTGTTGACTAAAGTGTTGAGGTTTTTCCTTCCATAAAGATCAAGAGGATCTTCATAAAAATCCGGAGTTTTTTCCCAATCAAAATCGATTTATGGAAAAAACAAAAATCAGACTTTTTTCATCACAAACGTTGAGTTTTTTTTTCCCATAAAAATCGAGTTTTTTTCGATAAAAATCTGGATTTTCTTCACAAAAATCTAAAGTCGGCTAAGCAAAAGTGAGGTTTTTCCAAACAAAAATCATAACAAAATCGTTGATTTATTGATTATAAAAATCAACCGATTTCATTCACAAATCGTCGATTTTCGCATAAATCCATAAAAATTAGGATTTTTTTCACAAAAATCAGAAATTTTCTTCGTAAATATTAAGTTTTTCCTAAGTAAAATTGGATTTTACTACCAAAAATTTGAGTTTTTTCCATTAAAATCAAGCAATTTTTCTTCAAAACTGGAATTTACTACATAAAAATCAAGATTTTCCCTACAAAAGGTCAGGATTTTCCCAAGCAAAAGTGAATTTTTCCAAACAAAAATCGACTTTTTCATAAACAAAAGTTGATTTACTTTTCGGAAAAATTCGGATTTTCTTCGCAAAAATTCGGATTTTCTCCGCAAAAATTAAGATTTTCTCATTCCAAAAGTCGATTTACTTCATAAAAATCAAGATTTTCCCAACCAAAATCGATTTTCTCTCAGCAAAAAGTCTCGAATTTACTCCATAAAAATCAGGATTTTCACAATAAAAGTCGCTTTTCACAACAAAATCCGTCCGGATTTTTTGCCAAATAAAATTCGATTTTCTACAGCACTAAAATCGATTTTTCGCATCATAAAAGTTGAGTTTTTTCCATAAAAATCTGGATTTTCTTCACAAAATCAAGATTTTCCCTACAAAAGGTAAGGATTTTCCCAACTAAGGTCGATTTTCTACAGCACAAAAGCCGATTTACTCCACAAATGTCAAGAGTTTCTTCATAAATCTTGAGTTTTTTTTTCCATTAAAATCAAAATTTTTTTCTTCGAAAGTTAATTTACTTCCCAGATGTCGAGTTTTTTCCATTAAAATCCCGCACAATCGTCGATTTACTCCACAAATGTCAAGAGTTTCTTTACAATTTTCAGGATTTTCATAACGAGACTGGATTTTTGCATCACAAAAGTCGATTTTCTTCCCACAAAATTCAAGTTTTTCCACAAAAATCAGGATTTTCCCAACAAAAGTTGATTTTCTTCACAAAAGTCGATTTTCTTCCCACAGAATCGTCAATTTAATCCACAAAAATCGAGTTTTTCTCCACAAAACTCTGAATTTTCTTTGCAAATATCAAGATTTTACCAAACAAAAGTCGATATACTTTTAAAAAAAATCGGAATTTTCTCAACCAAAATCTATTTTCTGGCAACAAGAGGTCGATTTATGGAACGAAAATCAAGAGTTTCTCCACCAAAGTTGCGTTTTTTCCATAAAAATCTGAATTTTCCCACCCAAAATCGATTTCCTGCCGCACAAAAAGTCGATTTTTCTTCACAAAACCCGAGTTTTCCATAAAAATCTGGATTTTGCTCAATTAAAATCGATTTTCTTCACAAAATTCGTGTTTTTTAACCATAAAAATCAAGAATTTCCTTCACAAAAGTCGATTTAGTCCGCAAAAATCCGCATTTTCTCCGCAAAAATTAGGATTTTCTCCCGCACAAAAGTCGATTTCCTCCACCACAACAATAAAAGTCCACAACCTATTGAACAAATTAAAAAAAAAAAACAAATTAAAAAAAAAAAACAAAAACAAAAACAAAAACCCCCCACATTTTAAAAAAATTGTCATTTGTAAAAAATACATTTTATTTTATGTTTTTTGTTTCATTTAAAGAGATTTCCAATCTTCAATCTTCAATCCTAAATCCTAAATTCAATTCAATAATATTTTTTTGCCGGTCCAGTGGGAGTGAGAAAATCAATCCTTAAAAATATATCGAGATGGTCGACGAGATATCAATGATGATGGCCCATTGTCAATAATAACGGTAACAAAGCACCCGTTATTAAAATGGCTAATTCTAAATTTTTCAATTCTGTATAACCTTTATGATGATGATGTGGATGTGGATGTGAATGTGGATGATGATTTGATATTAATATGGATGATGATGTTCCATTATTATTATTATTATTTAATGATGACTGTTGCTGTTGTTGCATAACAATTGACGTTGATGCTGTCGCTGTTGATGAAGCGGACGCGGACGTCCCCATCCCCGATTGTTCCATTCCTAAAATTAAATTTTGATCGTCGTCAACGTCAACGTCAACATCGTCATCGTGTTCATTCAAATGATTATATTTTGTTGATTTATTATTATAAAAATGTCGATGATGTCGATTTGAAGATTGATGTTGAGACGACGACGACGACGAATGCGAATGTTGATTTGATGTGGTCAGTTCCGGTAAAACATGAACCGTGGCAACATATAAAAATGTTCCACCAGAGAAAAGCATTGCAATGCCGGTGGCATTCAATGAATTTAACGTTTCTTTTTGATCTTGCCCGATGCCAAAATACGTGAGTAATGCAAAAACGGGTGCAGACATTGAAAATATCGCTAAATGTTTACGAATTCGTTGATGGTCGATGCCTTCGTGTAACAGGAATGTAACGAGACCGAATGCGGCCGGTGCTTTATGTAACATAATCGCTAAAAATACAATCATTTCAACGTCCTGATGACTTGTGGTGGCCGCCGCTCCCAATGCAATACCATCGGCGGCCGCATGCACAACCAATCCAATGGTTGCCGTACTATTTTTATCCGAATGATAAATAAAATTATCCGTACCGGAACCGGTCAACGATAAATTGGATGATGTGGATGATGATGATGATGATGATGAGGTGGTGGTGGTGGTGGATGATGATTTTCGACGTGATGAAATTTGATCGACTAACATCATAAAAACAAAACCTGAAATTGAATGGAATGGAAAAAAAAAAAAAAATGTTATGGGCAAATGGACAACCCTGTAAAAGGTAAAAAATTCAATTTCCGTGCGCTGAACAACCCTGGAAAGGTAAAGAACTCGATTTCCGTTCGATTGGACAACCCTGGAAAGGTAAAAAGTTCGATTGGACAACCCTGGAACGGTAAAGAGATCGATTGGACAACCCTGGAAAGGTAAAGAGTTCGATTTCCGTTAGCTGAACAACCCTGGAAAGGTAAAGAACTCGATTTCTGTTCGTTGAACAACCCTGGAAAGGTAAAGAGATCGATTTCTGTTCGTTGGACAACCCTGGAAAGGTAAAAAGTTCGATTGGACAACCCTGGAACGGTAAAGAGATCGATTGGACAACCCTGGAAAGGTAAAAAGTTCGATTGGACAACCCTGGAACGGTAAAGAGATCGATTGGACAACCCTGGAAAGGTAAAAAGTTCGATTGGACAACCCTGAAAAGGTAAAGAGATCGATTGGACAGCCCTGGAAAGGTAAAGAGATCGATTGGACAGCCCTGGAAAGGTAAAGAGATCGATTGGACAACCCTGGAAAGGTAAAAAGTTCGATTGGACAACCCTGGAAAGGTAAAGAACTCGATTTCTGTTCGTTGAACAACCCTGGAAAGGTAAAGAGTTCGATTGGACAACCCTGGAAAGGTAAAAAACTCGATTTCTGTTCGCTGAACAACCCTGGAAAGGTAAAGAACTCGATTTCTGTTCGTTGAACAACCCAGGAAAGGTAAAGAACTTGATTTCTGATCGTTGAACAACCCTGGAAAGGTAAAGAGTTCGATTGGACAACCCTGGAAAGGTAAAAAACTCGATTTCTGTTCGCTGAACAACCCTGGAAAGGTAAAGAACTCGATTTCTGTTCGCTGAACAACCCTGGAAAGGTAAAGAACTCGATTTCTGTTCGTTGAACAACCCTGGAAAGGTAAAGAGTTCGATTGGACAACCCTGGAAAGGTAAAAAACTCGATTTATGTTCGCTGAACAACCCTGGAAAGGTAAAGAACTCGATTTCTGTTCGTTGAACAACCCAGGAAAGGTAAAGAACTCGATTTCCGTTCGCTAAACAACTCTGGAAAGGTAAAGAGTTCGATTGGACAACCCTGGAAAGGTAAAAAACTCGATTTCTGTTCGCTGAACAACCCTGGAAAGGTAAAGAACTCGATTTCTGTTCGCTGAACAACCCTGGAAAGGTAAAGAACTCGATTTCTGTTCGTTGAACAACCCTGGAAAGGTAAAGAGTTCGATTGGACAACCCTGGAAAGGTAAAAAACTCGATTTCTGTTCGCTGAACAACCCTGGAAAGGTAAAGAACTCGATTTCTGTTCGCTGAACAACCCTGGAAAGGTAAAGAACTCGATTTCTGTTCGTTGAACAACCCTGGAAAGGTAAAGAGTTCGATTGGACAACCCTGGAAAGGTAAAAAACTCGATTTCTGTTCGCTGAACAACCCTGGAAAGGTAAAGAACTCGATTTCTGTTCGTTGAACAACCCAGGAAAGGTAAAGAACTTGATTTCTGATCGTTGAACAACCCTGGAAAGGTAAAGAGTTCGATTGGACAACCCTGGAAAGGTAAAGAACTCGATTTCCATTCGCTAAACAACCCTGGAAAGGTAAAGAACTCGATTTCTGTTCGTTGAACAACCCTGGAAAGGTAAAGAGTTCGATTGGACAACCCTGGAAAGGTAAAAAACTCGATTTCTGTTCGCTGAACAACCCTGGAAAGGTAAAGAACTCGATTTCTGTTCGTTGAACAACCCAGGAAAGGTAAAGAACTTGATTTCTGATCGTTGAACAACCCTGGAAAGGTAAAAAACTCGATTTCTGTTCGCTGAACAACCCTGGAAAGGTAAAGAACTCGATTTCTGTTCGCTGAACAACCCTGGAAAGGTAAAGAACTCGATTTCTGTTCGTTGAACAACCCTGGAAAGGTAAAGAGTTCGATTGGACAACCCTGGAAAGGTAAAAAACTCGATTTCTGTTCGCTGAACAACCCTGGAAAGGTAAAGAACTCGATTTCTGTTCGTTGAACAACCCAGGAAAGGTAAAGAACTCGATTTCCGTTCGCTAAACAACTCTGGAAAGGTAAAGAGTTCGATTGGACAACCCTGGAAAGGTAAAGAACTCGATTTCCGTTCGTTAAACATCCCTGGAAAGGAAAAGAACTCGATTTCCGTTCGTTAAACATCCCTGGAAAGGAAAAGAACTCGATTTCCGTTCGCTAAACAACTCTGGAAAGGTAAAGAACTCGATTTCTGTTCGCTAAACATCCCTGGAAAGGAAAAGAACTCGATTTCCGTTCGCTAAACAACTCTGGAAAGGTAAAGAGTTCGATTGGACAACCCTGGAAAGGTAAAGAACTCGATTTCCGTTCGCTAAACAACTCTGGAAAGGTAAAGAACTCGATTTCCGTTCGATTGGACAACCCTGGAAAGGTAAAAAAACTCGATTTCCGTTCCCTGAAGGTAAGTGAACTGAAATGAAACTCACCTAAAACCAATGAAATTCCAATAGTTGATGAATATTCCGTTGCTTGATGTTCAATTTTATGTTGTTGATGTTGTTGTTGTTGTTGTTGTTGTTTTAATTGATCACGAAAATGAACATTTACATTTTCATTTTCATTTTGTTCCGGCATCGTTGGATTTATTATTGGATTTTGAATGATATTACCCGAATATTGCTGATGTTGTTGCGGATGAAATCCTCCCCCATCATTATTTATCGATGGATGATGTTGATGTAAAATTTCACTGTATAAAGCTCGAATACCTTCGGGAATGATAACGGTAAGGGCCGTTCCAACCAAAAGTCCAGCTCCAAAAATTGTTATAATTTTTAATTTTTGCTAAACAAACAAAACAAAAACAAAAACAAAAAAAATCATTAAAAATTTCATCCGCAAAACCAAAGGATAGGAATTTCAGAATTCAATTTTAATTTCAAACCTCTGACATTGAAACGACCAATGGAATGCTTCCGGCCAAATACGATCCAATTAACATTACAATTACTAATAAAATTAACATAAAAGTTTCATCCATTGTGTTAAGGTTCTTGGGTTCGGTTGGGTTTTTGTGTTGAGTTGGGTTCGGGTTGGGTTGGGTTTTGTTGGGTTGGGTTCGGGTTTTTTTTAATTTTTTGTTGTAAAGTTGGCGATAAACTCAGCTTTGACAAATTTTTATTTTCAGTTTTGCATTCGTCAATCAATCAATCAATCAAAGGGAATTCAAACTCCAAAAAACAATAACAAAAACAACAATAAAAACAAAAACAACAATAAAACATTGGCTTAAGTCACTTTTTTTTATATTTTTATTTGTTTCTTTGCTTGCTGGCGTTGAGTTTTTTTTTTATTTCTTTTATTTGTTAAGTTGGCGATTGTTTTTTGTTGTTGGAATTTTTGTTGTTTTTATAAAAAAATAAAAAAACTTAAACTTTCTTTTTTTTTTTAATGGTTTTTTATGGTTTTTTATGTTTTTTTACTATCAAAGGAATGTTTTTTTTCCTTTTGTCCCAAAAATAACTAAAATTGTGTTTTGTTGTTTTGAATTCCAAAAATGAAAAATTCTCCAATTAAAAATTTAATAAAAAAAAACTTAAAAAAAATATCACAGACTTTTTTTTTCTTATTTTATTGTTAAAATTTCAATTTAAATTTAATTAACTTAAATTTTTGTTGTTGTTTTATTTTAAATTAAACTTTTTGAAAATGAAAACATCAGCAAAAAAAAAAACCATAAAAAAAACAAAAAATAAAAATAAAAAATGAAAGATTTTTTTTTTCTTTTTTCGTTTTGTTGGTGAGGGACGCGTGCGTGCGTGCGTGCGTGCATACGTTCGCGTTTATTTCATTTCATTTCATCATCATCATCATCATCATACTTTTTTTTTTTGTGTATGGCGAAGCGAAGCGAAGAAATGAATGGAGATGGATTGTAATGTTATTTGTAGAATCGTCGTCGTCGTCGTCATTTGTCGTTCGTGAGTTCATCGTTCGTTGGGTTCGTCGATTTTCGTTCGTCGTTTATTTTTTTCTTGTCGCATCGCTTGTTTGACGTTTTTTTTTTTTTTTTTTACGGTATAGTTTCATTTTCCCCGTTGTCCGTGCCGCGTGAATAAAATCGCATCGCCGCATAAATTAAAATTCCAACACAACAGAACAGTTAGGACAGTTAGGAAAAAAAAAAAAAACTCAAGGATTTGGGTTTGGGCGGCGAAACAAAAAAAAAACTTGAAGTTAAAAATCGAAAAACAGTCAGCAGGTTGGTTAGGGTTCGGGCAAAAAAAAACAAAAAACAAAAAACAAAAAACGAAGTTAAGGAAAAGGTACGGTTAAAAAGGTTCGAAAATGTTAGGTTAAGTTTCAAAAATGTCTGGTTGAGTAAGAAAATGTTAGGTTAAGGTCCGAACATGTTAGGTTAAGGTCCGGGAATGTTAGGTTAAGTAAGAAAATGTTAGGTTAATGTCCGGGAATGTTAGGTTAAGGTCCGGAAATGTCAGGTTAAGGTTCATAAATGTTAGGTTGAGTAAGAAAATGTTAGGTTAAGGTTCGAAAATGTTAGGTTACGGTCCGAAAATGTTAGGTTACGGTCCGAAAATGTTAGGTTAAGTAAAAAATGTTAGGTTAAGGTCCAAAAATGTTAGGTAAAGTAAGAAAATGTTAGGTTTTGGTTCGAAAATGTTAGGTTAAGGTCCGGGAATGTTAGGTTAAGTAAGAAAATCTTAGGTTAATTAAGAAAATGTTAGGCTAAGTAAAAAACTATTAGGTTAAGGTTCGAAAATGTTAGGTTAAGTTTCAAAAATGTCTGGTTAAGTAAGAAAATGTTAGGTTAAGGTCCGAAGATGTTAGGTTAAGGTCCGGAAATGTTAGGTTAAGGTCCGGAAATGTTAGATTAAGGTTCGAAAATGTTAGGTTAAGGTTCGAAAATGTTAGGTTCAGTCACAAAATGTTAGGTTAAGTAAGAAATAGTTAGGTCAGGCTTCGAAATTGTTAGGTTAAGGTCCGAAGATGTTAGGTTAAGGTCCGGGAATGTTAGGTTAAGGTCCCGAAATGTTAGGTTAAGTAAGAAAATGTTAAGTTAAGGTTCAAAAATGTTAGGTTATGGATCGAAAATGTTAGGTTAAGGTTCAAAAATGTCAGGTTAAGTAAGAAAATGTTAGGTTAAGGTCCGAAAATGTTAGGTTAAGGTCCGAAAATGTTAGGTTAAGGTCCGAAAATGTTAGGTTAAGGTCCGAAAATGTTAGGTTAAGGTTCAAAAATGTTAGGTTAAGTCAGAAAATGTTAGGTTAAGGTCCGGGAATGTTAGGTTAAGGTTCGAAAATGTTAGGTTAAGTAAGAAAATGTTAGGTTATGGTCTGGGAATGTTAGGTTAAGGTCCGGAAATGTTAGGTTAAGGTTCGAAAATGTTAGGTTAAGTAAAAAAATGTTAGGTTAGGGTTCGAAAATGTTAGGTTAAGTCAGAAAATGTTAGGTTGAGTAAGAAAATGATAGGTTATGGTTCAAAAATGTAAGGTCAAGTAAGAAAATGTTAGGTTAAGGTACGGAAATGTTAGGTTAAGTCAGAAAATGTTAGGTTAAGGTTCGGAAATGTTAGGTTAAGTCAGAAAATGTTAGGTTAAAGTCCGGAAATGTTAGGTTAAGGTTCAAAAATGTTAGGTTAAGTAAGAAAATGTTAGGTTAAGGTTAAAAAATGTTAGGTTAAGTAAGAAAATCTTAGGTTAATTAAGAAAATGTTAGGCTAAGTAAAAAACTGGTAGGTTAAGGTCCGGAAATGTTAGGTTAAGGTTCGAAAATGTTAGGTTTTGGTTCAAAAATGTTAGGTTAATGTCCGTAAAATGTTAAATTTAAATAAATTAAAATAAATTTTATTAAATCATCTTAAATGTTATTTTGGTTTTAAATTTAAATAAAAGATACAAAAAAAAAAAAAAAATTGAATTTGTTTGGTTTATTTTTATTTTTTATATATTCTTTGAAAAAACAAAAATTTTACTATCAGGGTGAACAGCCCTGATCAAATACAAGTCGCGATCGCCGTCCTGTGGACAGCCCTGGTCAAATCCCGGTCAGCCCCGGTGAAATCCCGGTCAGCCCTGGTCAAATCCCGGTCAGCCCTGGTCGAATCCCGGTCAGCCATGGTCAAATCCGAGTCAGCCCGGATCAAATCCCAGTCAGCCCTGATCAAATCCCAGTCAGCCCTGATCACATCCCAGTCAGCCCTGATCGAATCCCAGTCAGCCGTGATCACATCCCAGTCAGCCCTGATTAAATCCCGTTCTGTCCTGGTCGAATCCCAGTCATCCCTGATCAAATCCCAGTCATCCCTGATCAAATCCCAGTCATCCCTGATCAAATCCCAGTCATCCCTGATCAAATCCCAGTCACCCCTGGTCAAATCCCAGTCAGCCCTGATCAAATCCCAGTCATCCCTGGTCAAATCCCGGTCACCCCTGGTCGAATCCCAGTCACCCCTGTTCGAATCCCGGTCATCCCTGATCAAATCCCAGTCACCCCTGATCAAATCCCGGTCACCCCTGGTCGAATTCCAGTCATCCCTGATCAAATCCCAGTTATCCCTGATCAAATCCCGGTCACCCCTGATCAAATCCCAGTCACCCCTGATCAAATCCCGGTCATCCCTGATCAAATCCCAGTTATCCCTGATCAAATCCCGGTCACCCCTGATCAAATCCCAGTCACCCCTGATCAAATCCCGGTCCTCCCTGATCAAATCCCACTCATCCCTGGTCAAATCCCAGTCATCCCTGGTCAAATCCCAGTCACCCCTGTTAGAATCCCAGTCATCCCTGGTCAAATCCCGGTCACCCCTGATCAAATGCCAGTCACCCCTGATCAAATCCCAGTCATCCCTGATCAAATCCCAGTCACCCCTGGTCGAATCCCAGTCATCCCTGATCAAATCCCGGTCACCCCTGATCAAATCCCAGTCACCCCTGTTAGAATCCCAGTCATCCCTGTTCGAATCCCGGTCCGCCCTGATCAAATTCATTGAATTTTGATCGTTATTCAAATTTGAGATTTTAAAAGAAGATAAGAAAAAAACCAAACAAATTCAATTTTTTCATCTTTTAAAACCACGAAAAATCAAACCTTTCTCAAAAAAACCTTTTATTTATTTATTTTTAAAACCAAAATAACATTTCAGGTGATTTTTTCAATTTGTAGATAAAAATAAAAAGGTTTTAATCAGTTTTAAAACCCAAAACACAAAAAAAAACCTTTTTATCTATAACTTGATAAAACACCCAAAATGTTTTTATGGTTTAAAAAATAAATAGAAAAAGGTTTTTTTTGTAAAAGGTTTTTTTTGGGTTTTAAAATAGATAAATTAAAAGGTTTTTAGCGAAAGGTTTTATTTTTGGTGGTTTTAAAAGTAAATAAAAGATGAAAAAAATGAATTTGTTTGGTTTTTTTCTTATCTTCTTATAAAATCTCAAATTTGAATAACGATCAAAATTCAATGAATTTTGAAAAAAAATCAATTCTGACCAAGATTTGAACAGGGCTGACCGGGATTCGAACAGGGATGACCGGGATTTTATCAGGGATGACCGGCATTTGATCAGGGGTGACTGGGATTTGATCCGGGCTGACTGGGATTCGACCAGGGGTGACTGGGATTTGATCAGTGGTGACTGGGATTTGATCAGGGGTGACTGGGATTTGATCAGGGATGACCGGGATTTCTTCAGAGATGACTGGGATTTGATCAGGGATGACTGGGATTCGACCAGGGCAGACAGGGATTTGATCAGGGCTGACTGGGATTTGATCAGAGGTTAAAAAAAAAACCGAAAGAGGGTAAAAAAAGAGACGATAAAGAGAATAGAAAAGAGAGAGAGAGAGAGAGAGAGAGAGAGAGAGAGAGAGTAGAAAAGATTAGAAAAAAGTTAATGGATTTGAAAAGAGCAGAAAACATGTTGAAGAGAACAGAAAAGAGTGTGAAAAAAGTAGTAGATAGAAGAGAGTAGAGAATTCTCGTGGAAATTTCATTTTGTCATAGAAATTCTCGTGGAAATTTCCAAGGGAGAATTTCTGATGGAAATTTAAAAAGGAATTATTTTTCACCGGGAATTTCTCCGGACCATTTCCGGGAGTACATACGACGAAAAAACTAACGCATTTTAAGATTAATTTTTTAAATAGAAATTTTTTTTTGGTTTATTTTTTTTTTTAATTTTTTAAATTTTTTAACAAACGCCTTTTTTTTTTTCTTTCTTTTTCCAAAACTGTTTTTTTTTTGTTTTTTTTTTTTAAATAATTAATTAATAATAATAATAATAATAATAAATTTGATTTATAAGTTGTTGAAAAAAATTTTTTATTTTTTGTAAAAACACCGTCCATTTTTTTTTTATTTGTTTTTTTTTTTTTTTTTTTTGATAGTTCCGCAGACAAAACACAATTTTTTTTTATTTGTTGTTTTTGTTTTTTAAGTACTATTTCAGGCAATTTTTTTTGACTTATTATTAGAGAGAAATCAACAAAAAAAAAATTGAATTATTTAAAAAAATTTCACACTAAAAATATTTATTTTAGAAAAATTCCCTCGAAAACGAAAACGAAAAAAAATTAAAATTAAGATTTGATTTGATTTTTTTATTTGTTAAGCACACAATTTTTTTTTAATTTTAAATAAATCCAAAGTCTCCTCCCCGCAAACAACCTCCACCACCCAAGGTAAAAAAAAAAAAAAACCACCTCCTCTTTTTCTTCTTCTTCCTTTTCCTTCTGCGCACAGCCGACGCCGCCGCTGCTCCTTCTCCTCCGCCTCCTCCTCCGCCGCCTCTGCCTCCTCTACATTTATAATGTTTTTTTTTTTTTTTTTAAATAACGCGCGCGAATTTTTTTTTTTTTTTTTATGATAATTTGAAGAAAAACGTGATAGAAATAAGCAAAAAAAAAAAAAATAAAATATCAAAATGGCGATGCGACGTGAGGGGCAGAGGCTATTGGGAGAGTGTTCAGTCAGAGCCGCTTGCCCCTGAACTTTTCGTACGTCCAATTTTTGTTGTTGTTGTTTGATTTATTGATGATGATTTATTGGTTCCGTGAGTTCCGGCAGTTCCGGATGTCGATGTCGATGATGATGTTGTTGATGTTGATGTTGTTGTCGATGTCGCCGTCGTTAATAATTCATCCGTTGGCGTTGTTGTTTGGGCATCTTTACGCGGTGGCATACGTTCATTGATCGCATCCAATCCTTTTGCTTCGGCAAATGATGTTATTTTATGACTAGGTGAAAATCCTTGAAGGGCTGAAAATAACAACAACAGTGATCGAAATGATCGAAAATGATTAAAAATTTTTAATTTTCAGGGTTAATTTCGAAAATTTTCGAATATTCGAAAATTTGATTAAAAAATCAATTTTTGTACATTTGAAACTTTTTTTATTATTCGAAAATGATTAAAAAATCAATTTCTGTTTGAATTTCTGTTGATTTCGAAATTTTTCGGTAATTTCGAAAATTTTCGAACATTCGAAAATCGCATAAAAAATCAATTTCTTTAAGTTTAAAACCTTTCTAACATTCGAAAATGATCAAAAATCGATTTCTGTTGAATTCGAAATTTTTCGGTAATTTCGAAAATTTTCAAACATTCGAAAATCGATTAAAAATCAATTTCTGGAAGTTTAAAACTTTTAGAACATTCGAAAATTATCAAAAATTGATTTCTGATTGAATTTCTGTTAATTTCGAAAATTTTCGAACATCCAAAAATCGCATAAAAAATCAATTTCTGTGGGTTTGAATCTTTTCTATCTTTGGAAAATGATTAAAAATCGATTTCTGTTTGAATTTCCTTTGATTTCGAAAATTTTCATTAATTTCGAAAATTTTCGAATATTCGAAAATCGGCTAAAAATCACTTTTCTGTACATTTGAACCTTTTCCACCATTCGAAAATCATCAAAATTGAATTTCTGATAGAATTCGCTTAAGTTCGAACATTCGAAATTTGATTAAAAATCAATTTTTTTTAAGTTTAAAACTTTTCTAACATTCGAAAATGATCAAAAATTGATTTCTGTTTGAATCCGAAATTTTTCGGTAATTTCGAAAATTTTCGAACATTCGAAAATCGATTAAAAATCACTTTTCTGAACGTTCGAAACCTTTCTAGCATTCAAAAATCAAATAAAAATCAATTTCTGTTGATTTCGAAAATTTTCGAACATTCAAAATTTGATGAAAAATCAATTTCCGTTAAGTTCGAAACTTTTCTATCATTCGAAAATGATTAAAAATCGATTTCTGTTTGAATTTCCTTTGATTTCGAAAATTTTCATTAAATTCGAAAATTTTCGAACATTCGAAATTTGATTAAAAATCAATTTCTTTAAGTTTAAAACTTTTCTAACATTCGAAAATGATCAAAAATCGATTTCTGTTTGAATTTCCGTTGATTTCGAAAATTTTCGGTAATTTCGAAAATTTTCGTACATTCGAAAATTGATTAAAAATCAATTTCTGGAAGTTTAAAACTTTTAGAACATTCGAAAATTATCAAAAATTGATTTCTGATTGAATTTCTGTTAATTTCGAAAATTTTCGAACATCCAAAAATCGCATAAAAAATCAATTTACGTTTAGTTCGAAACTTTTCTATTATTCGAAAATGATCAAAAATCGATTTCTGTTTAAATTTCTGTTGATTTCGAAAATTTTCGGTAATTTCGAAAATTTTCGAACATTCGAAAATCGATTAAAAATCAGTTTCTGTAATTTCGGAACTTTTCTATCATTCGAAAATCATCAAAAATCGATTTCTGATTGAATTCGCTTAAGTTCGAAAATTTTCAAACATTCGAAATTTGATTAAAAATCAATTTCTGGAAGTTTAAAACTTTTTTAACATTCGAAAATCATCAAAAATCCATTTCTGATTGAATTTCTGTTAATTTCGAAAATTTTCGAATATTCGAAAATCGGCTAAAAATCACTTTTCTGTACATTTGAAACTTTTCCACCATTCGAAAATGATCAAAATTGAATTTCTGGTAATTTCGAAAATTTTCGAACATCCAAAAATTGCATAAAAAATCATTTTTCTGATTAAATTCTCCGGTTAATTTCGAAAATTTTCGAAAATCATCCAAAAAAAAAAAAACGATTAAATGTCGAACATTTTAATTTTAATTTTAATTTTAATGAAATTTTTTATAAATTACCATTTTTTAATGAAGTTTTACCACCCGACAAAGCGCCCAATGGCAATGCACCAGTTGGAGTAAGTCCCTTAAGTTGTAAAACCGATTCGGATTCCTCCCTGTGAAATGAAATTGAAATTAAAATGAAATTCAATGAATCCAAATGAATCCAGTGGCGTGTGAGAGTGCGAAAGAGTACGAGAGAGAGAGAAAGAAATTTTTTACCTTAAAACTGAAAAAACTCTTGCCATTTTTCCAATTGCTCGAATTTTATTTCGAATAACTTCCTTTCGTAAATTTGCTGCGATCGTACCTGGGAAAAAAAAACAAAACGAAAAAAAGGGTTAAATTAAATTTTATAAAAATTTTATTAAATTTAAAACGAACAAAGAAAACAATTGACAAGGACAACAACACAACAATAATAATAACAATAACAACAATAACAACAACTACAACAATCACAACACGACAGCGACAAGGACAACGACAACGACAAATAAAATAATATAAAAATATGAACATAAGCGAAACTTTTATTTTGAAATTTTACACGCGCAGACAATTTTAAATAAAAATTTTTAATTAATTGCAAAGGAAATTGGGAATTGGGAATTTCTCAAGGGAATTTCAATGGAATTTTCTGATGGAAACTTCCCACGGGGAACTTCCCAAGGGAATTTCGCAGGGAAATTTCTCAGGGCACTATTTCTAGTGCGAGGTTTCACGGGAATTTCTCGTGGAAATTTCACGGGAATTTCTCGTGGAAAGTTCCACGGGATTTTCTCTTTGGAAGTTTCACGGGAATTTCTCATGGAAATTTTGTGGGAAGTTTCGTGGAAGTTTTTGGAAGAGAATTTGACGGAAATTTCAATGGAATTTTTGTATGGGAATTTCACAGGAATTTCAACGGATTTTGTCGTTTGATTTTTGAATTTCTCATGGAAATTTCCGGGATTTTGCTATAGCAGTTTCAAGAGAATTTCTTTTTGGAAGTTGCACGGGAATTTCACGGGAATTTGCCGGGAATTTCAATGGAATATTTGTTTTATGGAAATTTCAAAGGATTTTCTGATGGAAAGTTCAAGGGAATTTCACATGGAAATTTAAAATGAATTTCTTCCACGGACTTCCCACGGGAAATTTCCATTAGAATTTCAAAGGAACTAAAAACCATAAAAATTCTGAGAAATTTCTGTATGGGAATTTCACTGGAATTTTTGTATGGGAAGTATTTAAAGGGAAGTTCTCAAAAAAATTGCACGAGAATTTCCAGGGGAATTTCACGGGAATTTCTCTCGTGGAAATTTCACGAGATTTCAATGGAATTTTGTTATCAAAATTTCGAGGAAATTTCACTGGAATTTTAATGGATTTTCTGATGGAAAGTTCAAGGGAAGTTCTTGTGGAATTTTCACGACAATTTCTGATGGAAATTTCATTGGAAATTTCTCGTGGAAATTTTAAGGGACTCTAACGGGAATTTCTCGTGGAAATTTCACGGGAATTTCAAGGGAATTTCTTATGGAAACTTTAAGGAAATTTCTCAGAGGAATTTCTGATGGAATTTTGAAGGGAATTTCTCCGGGGAATTTCACTGGGGAATTTTAATGGATTTTGTCACGGAAGTTTCACGGGAATTTCTCATGGTAAGCTCAAGGGAATTTCAACGGATTTTATTCTGAAAATTTCAAGGATTTTCTGATGGCAATTTCTCATGGAATTTCTTCTGGAATTCGGAAATCTGGAATCTCATGGAAATGTCACGGGGATTTGGCGGGATATTCAATGGATTTTTGTCATGGAAATTTCTCATGGGAAGTTTCACAGGGGAATTTCTGATAAAAATTTCAGGGGAATTTCTGGTGGAAGTTTTAAGGGAATTTCTTATGGAAATTTATCGTGGAAATTTCAAGGGAAAATTTCACGGTAAGTTCTCGTAGAACTTCCACGGGCATTTGCCGGAATTACAATGGAATTTTACTGAAATTTTATTATGGAAATTTCATTATGGAGATTTTGTCAATCCCGTGAAATTCCCGTGGTGGAAGGAACTTTCCAGGAACTTTCCAGGGAAATTTCCAATAGAATTTCAAAGGAACCAAAAACGATAAAAATTCGAAGAAATTTCTCAATGGGAATTTCACGGTAATTTCTCGTGGAAATTTCTCAGGGGAAATTTCTTAAGAAAATTTCTCAGGGTAATTTCTCAGGGGAATTTTCACTGGAATTTTATTATCGATTTTTTTGATGGAAAATTGCAAGGGAAGTTCTCTTGAAAGTTTCACGGGAATTTCAACGTTGGATTTTGTCATTTGATTTTTTGAATTTCTCGTGGAATTTCGCGCGGGAATTTTTGTTCTGAAAATTTCAATGGAAATTTCTCGTGGAGGTTTTAAGGGACTTTTAAGGGAATTTCTCATGGAAATTTCTCTCGGGAATTTCTCATGGAAATTTCTCAAGGGAATTTCTCGTGGAAGTTTTTGGAAACAGAATTTGATTGGGAATTTCTTCTGGAATTTCTCATGGAAAGTTCAAAATGGAAGTTCTCTTGGAAAGTTCACGGGAATTTTTGTACGGGAATTTCTCATGGAATTTTGTCAAGGAAATTTCTTGTCAAGGAAATTTTCAATGGAATTTCTCAAGGGAATTTTGTCAAGGAAATTTCTCATGGGAATTTGCCATGGGAATTTCATTGGAATGTACGGTGGGTTTGTACGGGAATTTCTGTACAGAAAGGAACGGCAATTTTTCTCTCGTGGAAATTTCTCTCTCGTTTTCCAACCATTTTCCGGCCAAAAGTTCTTATGGAAATTCAAACAACTCTACTAAAATTGAACGGCAGCCAACCATCCGGTGCCCCCCCCCCCCCCCCCCAGCTTTTCTTTTTCTTTAAATATTGAGCTTTTTAAAAACAACTTAAACAACAAAAAAACATACAAAAAAGCAAAACAAAAATTTAAAAACAAAAACAAAAAAAATTTCTACTTACCACAAAAACAATGATGATGAATAAATAAACAAAAAGATAACAAAATAAAAAAATCAAATCAATCAATGCATTTTCATTGGTTTGTGTGTTTTTTTTTTGATGTGTGTTTTGTGTTCGGTGTGGTTTGGTGTTTTGGTTTGGTGTTTTGGTGTGCGTTTGTTTTTCGAGTGTTTTTGTTTTTTTTTTGTGTGTTTTGTGTGTTTTTGAGGAATGTAAAGGAAAGGAAAGGAAAGGAAAGGAAAGGAATAAAAATAAAAACAAAAACAAAAATTAAGATTTTTTTCGCCCCGCCCCAAAGTAAATGATGATGATGATGATGATGATGATGTCGATGTCGATGTCGATTTCGATGTCGACGTTGATGGCGATGGCGACGGCGATATTAAGTTGATGTTCAATTGGTTTTGTTGGGGTTTTTTTTTTTTTTTGATGATTTTTTCACATTTTTTTAAGTTTAGTTTTTTTTTTTTGTTAATTTTTTGTTTTTTTTTGTGTGTTGAAAGAGAAAAAAAAAATTAAAAAAAAAAAATAAAAAAACAAAACAAAAATTGGTTTTTTTAGTTAGTAACAAAACAAAAATAAAATGAAAAATAAAATTAGTTTTAAAAAAGAAAAAAAAAACAAACTTCGGAAATGGGAATTTTTTTTTTCTTTATTCATTTCATGGAGAATGTGCAAAAAAAAAAGTCAAATTCAAAAAATTCTCAAAAAAAATGAAACAAAACTTTTGCTTTGATAAGCCGCACGCTTAAATTAACTTAACTTTTAACTACTTTTAATGAATCGCTTCATAGCTCACAAAAAAAAAAAGGGCCGCCACTCTCCTGCATATTTTACAGAAAAAGAATTCCCCCTCAGTTTCAGTTCCCTTCCCCGAAAATTCGAAAATGATTCGAAAATCAATTTCTGATTGAATTCGCTCAAGTTCGAAACTTTTTTATTATTCGAAAATGATTCGAAATCTATTTCTGATTGAATTTCGGTTAATTTCGAAAATTTTCGAACATGTTCGAAAATTCGAAATTGTTTAAAAATCAATTTCTGATTGAATTTCTGCAAGTTTGAAACTTTTCTAGCGTTCGAAAATGATTTAAAAATTAATTTCCGGTTGAATTTCCTTAAGTTCGAAAATTTTCGAAAATTCGAAATTGTTTAAAAATCAATTTCTGACCAAATTTCCTTAATTTCAAAACTTATCTACCATTAGAAAATGATTCGAAAATCAATTTCTAGTTAAAATTTCATTAATTTTTAGAACATTTCACAAAAACTTAACAAACGAAATTCAATCCAACAATTGATTTTCGAATCATTTTCGAAAATAATACAAAAAAAAAATTTTCAAACTTTAAATGGAAATTTCAAAGGATTTTCTGATTCGGAAATTTCTCAGGGGAATTGTTTTTTTAATGGGATTTTTGTTCCAGGGGAATTTCTTACAGGGAACTTTTCATCACATCACATAAATTTCCAAATAGAATTTCAACAAAGGAACCAAAAACCAAATAAAAAATTCCGGAGAAATTTCTCAATGGGAATTTCAACGTTGGATTTTGTTATGGAAATTTCTCAGAAATCGATTTTTGATCGAATTTCGAATTTTCGAAAATTTTCGAAATTAACCCGCGAATTCAAATCAGAAATTGATTTTCGAATAATAGAAAAGTTTCGAACTTAACCGCAAATTCAATCAGTAATTGATTTTCGAATCAAATGTTCGAATGTTCGAAAATTTTCGAAATTAACGCGAATTAAACCAGAAACCGATTTTTGGTGATTTTCGAATGATTTACGTACAGAAATTGATTTTTTTAATCGATTTTCGAATGTTCGAAAATTTTCGAAATTAACAGAAATTGAATTTTAATCGATTTTCGAATGATAGAAAGGTTTCAAACATACAGAAATTGATTTTCGAATCATTTTCGAATGTTCGAAAATTTTCGAAATTAAAGAAAATTCTCAGAAATTGATTTTTAATCGATTTTCGAATGATTGGAAGCTTTCAAACGTACAGAAATTGATTTTTAAACGATTTTCGAATGTTCGAAAATTTTCGAAATTAACAAAAATTGATTTTTAATCGACTTTCGGATGATAGAAAGGTTTCAAACATACAGAAATTGATTTTTATTCGATTTTCGAATGTTCGAAAATTTTCGAAATTAACAGAAATTGTCAGAAATTGATTTTTAATCGACTTTCGGATGATAGTAAAGTTTTAAACTCACAGAAATTGATTTTTAAATCATGTTCGAATGTTCGAAAATTTTCGAAATTAACAGAAATTGATTTTTAATCGATTTTCGAATGATTAAAAGCTTTCAAACATACAGAAATTGATTTTCGAATCATTTTCGAATGTTCGAAAATTTTCGAAATTAACAGAAATTCTCAGAAATTGATTTTTAATCGACTTTCGGATGATAGAAAGGTTTCAAACATACAAAAATTGATTTTTTAATCGATTTTCGAATGTTCGAAAATTTTCGAAATTAACAGAAATTGATTTTTAATCGATTTTTGAATGATTGAAACGTTTAGAAACGTACAAAAATTTACTTTTGATCGATTTTCGAATGATTGAAAAGTTTCGAACTTGCAAATTTCAATTAAATTCAACCAGAATTTGATTTTCGAATCATTTTCGAATAATAGAAAAGTCTTCAACTTTCAATGGAAATTTCTCATGGGAATTTTCACTGTAATATCTTTCGAAATTCGACGTAATTTCAAAGGGAACTTCTCATGGGAGATTTCAAATGGAATTTCTTTCATGGGAAATTTTCATTTGAAGAACTTGAACCACCCCCAAAGAAAAAAAAAAAAAAAAAAAAACAATTAAAATTAATTTAAAGCAAAATTTTTCTTATTAAAATTAATAACTTTGAAAAAAACAACAAAAGATGAGTTTTTTTTTTTTTGGTTTTTTTCTAAATAAAATAAAGGCGCAAAATGGCAATGGCAAAACAGCTAGGGGGGGAAGACAGCGCGAAGACAGCAGCTATTTTTTGATTTTGATATTTTGCCAACCAAAACAAAAATGCCTAAATTAAAACCAAAACTTTAAAAATTGTTTTTTTTTATTTCTTCTGCTGCTTTTACAAAACCAAAACAAATTCAATAGCAAATTCAAAAGTTCAATCAATTACACATTTCAATTGCATCAATCAATCAATCAATCAATTGAACGAAACGTAACGAAACGAAACGAAACGAAACGTAACGAAACGGACACTTACTCATTTTCTTCGGTTGGGTGACTATTAATTTCAATTTAATAACTAATTTTTTGGGGTTTTTTGTCGATTTTAATAAAATAAAATATAAAATAAAAAAATAATCAATAAAAAACATTTCATCACAGAACAAGAAGAAGAAGAAGAAGAAGAAGAAAAAAAATTTGATGATTCGGAATTTTCAAAATGGAATTACAAAAAAAAAAAAAACAGAAAAACAGAAAACCAGAAATTAAAATTCATACCTTCTTCGAGTGCATCGTCGCCGTCCGACACCAATTCATCGTCCGAACAAATATTTAATACATTGACTAGCATTTCGGTGACCTTTTCGCCAACGAATGGCAATGACCAAGTGAATACATCCATAAAATTTGGCAACCAATACGGATGCGGTGAACAATTAAATTGCCGGATATTCATAACATTATGTTCGTATTTTAAAACGGCCGCCTACACCAAAAAAAAAAATAAAAAAAGGTTAAGATTGAGGTTAAGATTCCAAACAGAAAATTTTCTTACCTTATTATTATAAACATCCAAATAGTTTGGTGCCGAAAAAATTGTAATCAATGATGGAAAACCGGTTGTTTGACTTTTACGATACATTCGATAACCGGCATCTTGAGCCTCATGCGCTCGAATTATCGACAATAAATTATTATTTTGTAAGAAATCACAACAGGCCGCATAACTATAAAAATATGAACATCCCCGAACGGAATTATGCGAGAAAAAATCATTATTTTTTTCATTACCAAAATCCTCTAATGGATCTGACCATAATAAATCGCACATTGGACCGAATGCTGGCGGTTCTTTAAAACGATCCAACTATGGAGAAAATGAAAAATGAATAAAAAAAATCAAAATCAAAACCAAAACCCTAAATTAAAGTAAAAAATTTTAGTTTATTTATTCATTTACCTTTCGTAGATCATCCAATTCATGGATTTCCGGTGATAATCCACCGTGAACACATAAAAATTGTTGATTCATTAGGGCGGCCAATGGCAAACAATCAAATGCCTCCATACACGCATCATAAACTTTTTCCGAATATTTTATTTTGCCTATGAATGAATGAATGAATGAATTGAAAAGACAAGAAAAAACAAAAAAAAATGAGTAAAAATCAATGTTTTTTTATTGAATTTCGATTAATTTCGAAAATTTTCTGGTAATTTCGAAAATTTTCGAACATTTTCGAAAATTCGAAATTGTTTAAAAATCGATTTCTGATTGAATTTCTGCAAGTTTAAAACTTTTCTACCATTCGAAAATGATTCGAAATTGATTTCTCATGAATTTGGTTAATTTCGAAAATTTTCGAACATTCAAAAACGATTCGAAATCGATTACTGAACAAATTTCCTTAATTTCGAACGTTCGAAATTCATCAAAAATCAATTTCTGATTGAATTTGGTTAATTTCGAAAATTTTCAAACATTTTCGAAAATTCGAAATTGTTTAAAAAATCGATTTCTAATTGAATTTCTGCAAGTTTAAAACTTTTCTATCATTCGAAAATCATCAAAAAGCAATTTCCGGTTGAATTTCCTTAAGTTCGAAAATTTTCGAAAATTCGAAATTGTTTTAAAATCGATTTCTGATTGAATTTCTGCAAGTTTAAAACTTTTCTACCATTCGAAAATGATTAAAAGTCAATTTCCGGTTGAATTTCCTTCAGTTTGAAAATTTTCGAACACTCAAAAATGATTCGAAAATCGATTTATGAACAAATTTCATTAAGTTCAAACATTCGAACATGATTCGAAATTGATTTCTCATTGAATTTGATTAATTTCGAAAATTTTCGAACATTCGAAAATGATTCGAAATCGATTTTTGATGAAATTTGATTAATTTCGAACGTTCGAAAATCATAAAAAAGTCAATTTCTGATTGAATTTGGTTAATTTCGAAAATTCTCGAACATTTTCGAAAATTCGAAATTGTTTAAAAATCGATTTCTGATTGAATTTGGTTAATTTCCAACATTGGAAATCGATTTCTTATTGAATTTGGTTAATTTCGAAAATTTTCGAAAATTCAAAATTGTTTAAAAATCGATTTCTGATTGAATTTCTGCAAGTTTAAAACTTTTTTAACATCCGAAAATGATTAAAAGTCAATTTCTGATCAAATTTGATTAATTTCGAAAATTTTCGAACATTTTCGAAAAATCGAAAATGGTTAAAAATCGATTTCTGATTGAATTTCTGCAAGTTTAAAACTGTTCTAACATTCGAAAATGATTCGAAATTGATTTCTGATCAAATTTGATTAATTTCGAAAATTTTCGAACAATCGAAAATGATTTGAAATCGATTTCTGATCAAATTTGATTAATTTCGAAGGTTCGAAATTCATCAAAAATCAATTTCTGATTGAATTTGGTTAATTTCGAAAATTCAAAATTGTTTAAAAAACGATTTTTGATTGAATTTCTGCAAGTTTCAAACTTTTCTAGCGTTCGAAAATGATTAAAAATCAATTTCTAGTTAAATTTCATTAATTTTGGACATTTCACAAAACTTAACAAACGAAATTCACTCAGAAATTGATTTCGAATCATTTTCGAATAATAAAAAAGTTTCGAACTTGAGCAAATTCAATCAGAAATCAATTTCGAATCATTTTCGAATAATAAAAAAGTTTCGAACTTGAGCAAATTCAATCAGAAATCAATTTCGAATCATTTTCGAATAATAAAAAAGTTTCGAACTTGAGCAAATTCAATCAGAAATCAATTTCGAATCATTTTCGAATAATAAAAAAGTTTCGAACTTGATCAAATTCAATCAGAAATCAATTTCGAATCATTTTCGAATAATAAAAAAGTTTCGAACTTGAGCAAATTCAATCAGAAATCAATTTCGAATCATTTTCGAATAATAAAAAAGTTTCGAACTTGAGCAAATTCAATCAGAAATCAATTTCGAATCATTTTCGAATAATAAAAAAGTTTCGAACTTGAGCAAATTCAATCAGAAATTGATTTCGAATCATTTTCGAATAATAAAAAAGTTTCGAACTTGAGCAAATTCAATCAGAAATTGATTTCGAATCATTTTCGAATAATAAAAGAGTTTCGAACTTGAGCAAATTCAATCAGAAATTGATTTCGAATCATTTTCGAATAATAAAAGAGTTTCGAACTTGAGCAAATTCAATCAGAAATTGATTTCGAATCATTTTCGAATAATAGAAAAGTTTCGAACTTGAGCAAATTCAATCAGAAATTGATTTCGAATCATTTTCGAATAATAGAAAAGTTTCGAACTTGAGCAAATTCAATCAGAAATTGATTTTGAATCATTTTCGAATAATAAAAAAGTTTCGAACTTGAGCAAATTCAATCAGAAATTGATTTCGAATCATTTTCGAATAATAAAAAAGTTTCGAACTTGAGCGAATTCAATCAGAAATTGATTTCGAATCATTTTCGAATAATAAAAAAGTTTCGAACTTGAGCAAATTCAATCAGAAATTGATTTCGAATCATTTTTGAATAATAGAAAAGTTTCGAACTTGAGCAAATTCAATCAGAAATTGATTTCGAATCATTTTCGAATAATAAAAAAGTTTCGAACTTGAGCAAATTCACTCAGAAATTGATTTCGAATCATTTTCGAATAATAAAAAAGTTTCGAACTTGAGCAAATTCAATCAGAAATTGATTTTCGAATCATTTCCGAATAATAAAAAAGTTTCGAACTTAACCAGAATTCAATCAGAAATTGATTTCGAATCATTTTCGAATAGCAGAAAAGTTTCGAACTTGACCAAATTCAATCAGAAATTGATTTCGAATCATTTTCGAATAATAAAAAAGTTTCGAACTTGAGCAAATTCAATCAGAAATTGATTTCGAATCATTTTCGAATAATAAAAGAGTTTCGAACTTGAGCAAATTCAATCAGAAATTGATTTCGAATCATTTTCGAATAATAAAAAAGTTTCGAACTTGAGCAAATTCAATCAGAAATTGATTTCGAATCATTTTCGAATAATAAAAAAGTTTCGAACTTGAGCAAATTCAATCAGAAATTGATTTCGAACCATTTTCGAATAATAAAAAAGTTTCGAACTTGAGCAAATTCAATCAGAAATTGATTTCGAATCATTTTCGAATAATAAAAAAGTTTCAAACTTAACCAAAATTCAATCAGAAATTGATTTCGAATCATTTTCGAATAATAAAAAAGTTTCGAACTTGAGCCAATTCAATCAGAAATTGATTTCGAATCATTTTCGAATAATAAAAAAGTTTCGAACTTGAGCAAATTCAATCAGAAATTGATTTCGAATCATTTTCGAATAATAAAAAAGTTTCGAACTTGAGCGAATTCAATCAGAAATTGATTTCGAATCATTTTCGAATAATAAAAAAGTTTCGAACTTGAGCAAATTCAATCAGAAATTGATTTCGAATCATTTTCGAATAATAAAAAAGTTTCGAACTCAAGCGAATTCAATCAGAAATTGATTTCGAACCATTTTCGAATAATAAAAAAGTTTCGAACTTGAGCAAATTCAATCAGAAATTGATTTCGAATCATTTTCGAATAATAAAAAAGTTTCGAACTTGAGCAAATTCAATCAGAAATTGATTTCGAATCATTTTCGAATAATAAAAAAGTTTCGAACTTGAGCGAATTCAATCAGAAATTGATTTCGAATCATTTTCGAATAATAAAAAAGTTTCGAACTTGAGCAAATTCAATCAGAAATTGATTTCGAATCATTTTCGAATAATAAAAAAGTTTCGAACTTGAGCAAATTCAATCAGAAATTGATTTCGAATCATTTTCGAATAATAAAAAAGTTTCGAACTCAAGCGAATTCAATCAGAAATTGATTTCGAATCATTTTCGAATAATAAAAAAGTTTCGAACTTGATCAAATTCAATCAGAAATTGATTTCGAATCATTTTTGAATAGCAGAAAAGTTTCGAACTCAAGCGAATTCAATCAGAAATTGATTTCGAATCATTTTCGAATAATAAAAAAGTTTCGAACTTGATCAAATTCAATCAGAAATTGATTTCGAATCATTTTTGAATAGCAGAAAAGTTTCGAACTCAAGCGAATTCAATCAGAAATTGATTTCGAATCATTTTCGAATAATAAAAAAGTTTGGAACTTGAGCAAATTCAATCAGAAATTGATTTCGAATCATTTTCGAATAATAAAAAAGTTTCGAACTTGAGCAAATTCAATCAGAAATTGATTTCGAATCATTTTCGAATAATAAAAAAGTTTCGAACTTGGCCGAATTCAATCAGAAATTTATTTTGAATCATTTTCGAATAATAAAAAAGTTTCAAACTTGAGCAAATTCAATCAGAAATTGATTTCGAATCATTTTCGAATAATAAAAAAGTTTCGAACTCAAGCGAATTCAATCAGAAATTGATTTCGAATCATTTTCGAATAATAAAAAAGTTTCAAACTTAACCAAAATTCAATCAGAAATTGATTTCGAATCATTTTCGAATAATAGAAAAGTTTCGAACTTGAGCGAATTCAATCAGAAATTGATTTCGAATCATTTTCGAATAATAGAAAAGTTTCGAACTTGAGCGAATTCAATCAGAAATTGATTTCGAATCATTTTCGAATAATAAAAAAGTTTCGAACTTGAGCGAATTCAATCAGAAATTGATTTCGAATCATTTTCGAATAATAAAAAAGTTTCGAACTTGAGCAAATTCAATCAGAAATTGATTTCGAATCATTTTCGAATAATAGAAAAGTTTGTTAAAAATTTAAAAATAAAAAATTTCCACTTACATTCCTGTTTAAATGTAAAATATTCCGTTAGATGTCTACATTCATGATTACCACGTAATAAAAATAATGTTTGTGAATAGCATAATTTTAATGCCCATAAATACAAAACACACTGTAAAAAAAAAACCATAAAAATACCACAGAAAATTAATTAACAAAAGATGAATCAAAAAACACAGAAAACAAAACCAAAAAACAAAACCCAAAAACTCACTTCTATACTAAAATATCCTCTGTCCACGTAATCGCCAAGAAATAAATATTTTGTTGTTGCCGGTGAACCGCCAACTTCAAATAATTTCATTAAATCATAAAATTGTCCGTGAATATCACCGCAAACTGAAAAGAGTAAAACAAAAGCCCAATTAAAAAAAAAAATGAATTTCGAGAAAATAAACCCCCCGCCCCCCCTTCCCCTCCCTCCACTTTTATTACCTGTTACCGGTGCCTCAATATCAATCATTGTTTTTTCAGCCTTAAGTAATTGGGCACCCTCTTGAATGATTCGCAATGCGGCAATTTCTTCGATCCGTCCCTCTAATATAAAATGTTGTTTAAGTACTTCCGGGCATGGTTTACCCGTTCGACTATCAAAGCATTCACTAATTGTTAATTTATGACTTGGCGGAAATGGCACATCTAAAAAAAACATTGAATATCAGAAAAACATTTAATATCGGGAAAAAACAATTGAATCAAATTAATTTTTTTTTTTTTTTTACTATCAACAAATCGTTCAGTTGTCGATGGCTGTTTATTCGATCCCGTTGTTGTTACATTTTCCGTTGATGTTGTTATTGTCGGTGCATTATTTGATGTTGGGCTTGTTGTCGTCGTCGTGGAGGTCGTCGTGGCGTTTGTCGTTGATGATGACGCAGCCGACGCCGCTGAAGATTTATTATTACTTGAAGACATTTTTTTTTCTGTAGTTACTTTAAATTTGAATTTTACTTCAGTGTGTATGTATGAGAGCGCGCGCGCAAATTATTTTTTTGTTGTTTTTGTTGACTGATGATGATTATGATGATGATGAAAATTCATAACTATTTTTTTTAATAAATTGTAATAGAAGAAGAAGAAGAAGAAGAAGAATTTTTTTTAATTAAATTCAAATTCAATTCAATTAAAATTTGATTTTATTTTGAAAAGACAAAAAAAAAAAAACACGTAAAAATTCGCGCAAACTCCCCACGAATACGGAAAAATGAAAAAAAAAAAAAAAAAAAAAAAAAAAAAAAAAAAAACCTCAACGCGCACAAACACACACACAATTTTGACTTTTCTTTAATGATGCGCATGTGCGATTATTTATTGCGATTTTGTAGTAAAAAAAAAAAACGCGTTGTTTTTGTTGTTGTTGTTGTTGTTGTGGTTGCGATAAAAATAGATCGGAGGTTTTGTTTTTTTACATTTTTTTCGGTTCGGCCACCAACGAATACGACCATGATGACGAATGACGATTCGATTCGGATCGAAGAAAGAACAAACGAACGACGACGACGATTTCTTCTTTTTTTTTTTTTTTTTTTTACAAGCTACCTGTTTGTTTTGACGACTACACAGACGCAGACGAAGACGATTATGAAAACGCGACGGCGACAAAGAGTTAAAGTGACTTTTTAGTTTAGTTTTCGCAAAATTCTGCAACAAAAAAAAAATCGTTTTATTTTTCATCCTTGTTTTGTTTTGTTCTTGTTTTTTTGTTTGTAGATTTAAAGTTAGTTAGTTGGAGTCCTTACGAATGAATGAATGATTGAAGTGAGTGGAGAGGAGGGGGGTTTTTTTTTGTTTCTCCAGGGGGGGGGAGGAGGATTTTGAGTCGGGACAGGGGGCAGGATCACTACCGCCGCCTCCACACACTTCATTTACACAGTTCAGTTCAATCCAGTTACTTTTTCTTCTTTTTTTCATCTGCCGACGATTTTGCGAACTTCGCGCGTCAATCTAAAAGCTTACTAATTAAGTTGGAATTGGATGGATAGAGTTTTCATTCATTTCAGTTCAAAGTTCGAAAAAGTTGGGAGACGGTTTTTTGTTAAAGTGTTAGTTATTTTTAAATTTTTTTTTGTTTTGTTGAAATTTTTGACTGATTCGAAATTCGAAAATGGGACGAAGGGGGAGGAGGAGGAGGAGGAGGAGGAGGGGCGGTGTGGACAGACGGTGTGTGGAGGGAGGATGAACGACAACGACGACGACGTTTTCGAATCCCACATATTTGACATTGATTTCGAACTTATACAGAACTTAATTCAATTAATTTCGAATTTGTTTGAAGAATTTTCGAACTTACTCCAGTTAATTTCGAACTCACTTCTGAGAACATTCGAACTTATTCAGGAACTTTCGAACTTATTCGGGAACTTTCGAACTTCTTCCAGTTGATTTCGAACTCATTCGGGAACTTTCGAACTTCTTCCAGTTAATTTCGAACTTATTCGGGAACTTTCGAACTTCCTGAAGTTAATTTCGAACTCATTCGGGAACTTTCGAACTTATTCGGGAACTTTCGAACTTCTTCCAGTTGATTTCGAACTCATTCGGGAACTTTCGAACTTATTTCAGTTGATTTCGAACTTGTTCAGAACTTTCAAACTTCCTCCAGTTGATTTCGAACTTCTTCCAGTTAATTTCGAACTTGTTCGGGAACTTTCGAACTTACTCCAGTTAATTTCGAACTTATTCGGGAACTTTCGAACTTACTCCAGTTGATTTCGAACTTAATTCAGTTGATTTCGAACTTGTTCTGAACTTTCGAACTTCCTCCAGTTGATTTCGAACTTCCTCCAGTTAATTTCGAACTTATTCGGGAACTTTCGAACTTCTTCCAGTTGATTTCGAACTTATTCGGGAACTTTCGAACTTACTCCAGTTAATTTCGAACTCATTCGGGAACTTTCGAACTTCCTCCAGTTAATTTCGAACTCATTCGGGAACTTTCGAACTTATTTCAGTTGATTTCGAACTCATTCGGGAACTTTCGAACTTATTCGGGAACTTTCGAACTTACTCCAGTTAATTTCGAACTTATTCGGGAACTTTCGAACTTCCTGAAGTTAATTTCGAACTCATTCGGGAACTTTCGAACTTATTCGGGAACTTTCGAACTTCTTCCAGTTGATTTCGAACTTCTTCCAGTTGATTTCGAACTTCTTCGGGAACTTTCGAACTTACTCCAGTTGATTTCGAACTTGTTCAGAACTTTCAAACTTCCTCCAGTTGATTTCGAACTTCTTCCAGTTAATTTCGAACTTGTTCGGGAACTTTCGAACTTACTCCAGTTAATTTCGAACTTATTCGGGAACTTTCGAACTTACTCCAGTTGATTTCGAACTTAATTCAGTTGATTTCGAACTTGTTCTGAACTTTCGAACTTCCTCCAGTTGATTTCGAACTTCCTCCAGTTAATTTCGAACTTATTCGGGAACTTTCGAACTTCTTCCAGTTGATTTCGAACTTATTCGGGAACTTTCGAACTTCCTCCAGTTAATTTCAAACTTCCTCCAGTTGATTTCGAACTTCTTCCAGTTGATTTCAAACTTTTTCGAAACTTTCGAACTTCCTCCAGTTAATTTCGAACTCATTCGGGAACTTTCGAACTTCCTCCAGTTAATTTCGAACTCATTCGGGAACTTTCGAACTTATTTCAGTTGATTTCGAACTCATTCGGGAACTTTCGAACTTATTCGGGAACTTTCGAACTTACTCCAGTTAATTTCGAACTTGTTCGGGAACTTTCGAACTTCCTCCAGTTAATTTCGAACTTCCTCCAGTTAATTTCGAACTTCTTCGGGAACTTTCGAACTTCCTCCAGTTAATTTCGAACTTCTTCCAGTTAATTTCGAACTTCCTCCAGTCCAATTTCGAACTTAATCCAGTCAATTTCGAACTTATTTGGGAACTTTCGAACTTATTCGGGAACGTTTGAACTTGTTCAGACAGAACTTTAAAACTTGAATCTCTTTTTTTATCTTATCCCCCAACCCCCCTCCCCCCTTTCTCCATCCATCCAATCCACAAAAGTTAATTCAATCAAAACAAATCCCATCACACACAATAAGAATAAGAAACAATCATAAGATCTCTAATGTTTTGTCTGCAACCATCCCATTTTTTCATTTTTTTTATTTTTTTTTTAAAACTAAAACAAAAACCAAAACAAATAAAAACAATCCATATTCAATAATATTCAAACACCACCCCGCCTGTGCTTTCTAGGTTCTAGGTCAGGACAGGTGGCAGGACAGGTGGCAACGGCAATTAGCATGACGGTGGCGGCGGGCGGACGTTTTTATTATTTATATTATTCATATTCATATTATTTTATTAGCCAATTAGCACACACACACACACAAACACACACACTATTTTTATTATTATGATGATGACGGAATATAGGAATATAAAAAAAAAAAAAAAAAAAACATTATCATCATCAATTTTTTATCAATTTATTATCAATTATTATTATTATTGTAGACAAAATGTCTCGTACCCTCGTTTCTTCCGTATTATTTTCGAAATTTCCGAATCCGAATCCGAATCCGAATGAATGAGCGCGACCGACGTTGTATTTTTGAGTGCGCGTGTGCGCGCGTGTGTGTATTTATGTATCGTTGATTTGCACCTTATCTTTATCTATCTATCTACTACTACTACTACTACTACTACTACTACTACTACTGTCTACTGCGCATGGTGTAGTATTTTATATTGTATAGATCAACGATTATATGCAAAAATTAACCGTTTTTCATGAATTTTATTTTATGTACGTTCGTTTGTTCGTTTGTCTGTTGGTTGATTCGTTCGATTGTCAATTGGTTGTCTTGTCTGTTGGTTGATGATTGATATGTTCGTGTTGGTGTTCGTGTTCATGTTCGTGTCGTCATGAACAACAAACAAGTAGGAAAGAAAAAAAAAAAAAACCGAAAAATTTACGACGAATCAAAAAAAAAAAAAAAAAACTCTTTCGGGTTGATTTCGGTATTTTTTTTATTTCCGATCGCCAAAACAACGACACGACAATTATTTTCATCCCTACTGCGCAGCAGCAGCAGAAGCAGCAAGCAGTGCAATACAATGCCAAATTTTTTCATTAACCAACCCACCCACCCCCACCCCCCTCATAACACAATAAAAAAAAACCCACTAAAATTTTAACAACAACAACAACAACAACAACCATTTTATTTTTTTTCTTCGTAAATTTTTCTTCGTTTTTTATGTTCCAATTCCAAATGAAAAGAAAAGAAAAAGAAAAAAAAAAACTTACACCAAAAATTTCTTTTTTTTTCTTTATTTTTACAACAACAACAATACGAATTAAATTAATTTAATGAAATTATTTCTTCACTTCAAGACTTCACACCACAAACAACAAAAAAAAAACAAAACTTTAGCATAAAATAATTAAAAAAAAAAAAAAAAAAAAACCCCACCAACAAATAAACAAACAAATAAGAAAACGACGACGAAACCTTTTTTTTTTTTTATCTATTTTGAAACCTTTTTTTTTTTCTTATTTAATAATTTAATTAATAATTTCTTTTTTTTTTTCCTAATATTGTTTTTTAATAATAAAACAATAAAACAACAACAACAACTATAACAACTACAACAACAAAATGAAACAAACTACTAAATAAATAAATAAAAAAAAAACTAACTAACTAAAAAATAAAATTAAAATAAAAATAATAATAAAATAAAAAAAATCGTATTGAAGACGAAGACGAAGACGAAGAAAAAGAAGAAGAAAAAAAAATTTCTATTTCTATTTTTTTTTTTTCGCGTTCTCTACATAAAAAAAAAAAAAATTCATATGAAATTGTGTGTGTGTGTGTGTGTGTGTGTTGAATAACAACGCGACTCGCGAAGACCACGATGACGACGACGACGCGCTAACATATATGAAGTAAAAGAACGCGCGTTCACTTGCACTTGCACTTGCACTTCATTTTTCGTATGTCGTGTCGTGGCGAGTTTTGGTTTTTTCGGTTTTTTTTCGGTTTTTCGGTTTTCGGTTTTCGGTTTTTTACTGAATTATGCTGAAAACACACAACAAAATCTTCAGCTTCTTCAGCCGACTTCAAAAGTGACATTATAGTAATACATTCTGTCAAATAAGTACCCGGAAATTCTCATTTTTTTTTTAACATTTTTCCCCCTAAGAATATATCTCCATACATTTATTCCATTTGTTTCCCAAGGTTGGTGGCACAACTCTGTCAGCAACTATTATCTGTCAATTGTTTGTTATTGGTATTGCTGTGTGTCCATTTAGTTTATGTTTACGGCGTCGCATTATAGGTCGCACAAGTCAACCAATTATTGTTTGTGTGCGTTGCGATTTTCGTTGCTATATATATCGATCAAAAAATATCGAACAAAAAAAGTTTGTGTGAACTTTTTTGTGTGTGTTTCAATTCACGAAATTTCTTGTGCCAAAACGTTGGAAAAGGTTGAAAAACTCCATGAAAACTCAAGTTTACCAAGATTGGTATAAAAATCGTTCAAAGAAGCGGGCGAGCGAGAAGAAGTGAACGATTTTCGATATCACGTTCAGGACGCCGTTCGACCTCCTTCGACCTCTCTTCACAACTGAAGAAAACGTTGTCGTCGTCGTCGACAAAATAATAAACCATGGTGAAATGGTGCTCGCTCGAATCGAAAAAATCGTCATTATATAGTTTGCCGAGAGAAAATAGCCCAAGAAATGAACATATCGGTCTCGTCATATTTTGACCGATCACGTCATATTTTGGTTTGATGTTTTTTTGGGTTTTGGGCGGGACTCGAGTCGCAGCGCAGCGCGATTGGTGATGTGCGAAAAGATCTGCCAATTTTTGTTCGCAAAAAGTGAATCGCAGTAAGATGGCTGACATGACATGCTTGAACGCGTAAATTCCGATCCAACGTTCATCGCAACACTGGTGATAACACTGGTGACGGTGACGAGACATGGGTTTTTTTTGGAATTACGACATGCATACAAACAATCGTCAACCAATCGTGGTGGAATGGCGCCGCCAAAAATGAACCGAAACCGAAAAAAAAAAACCGCGCCAAAGCAAAGCAAATCGAAAATCAAGATCAATCCAATGTTGACCAAGGTGTTCTATTCGATATTCGTATATGATGGTGGTGTTGTTCATTCATTCATTCATTCGGAATTCTTACCGGATGGGCCAATCCGGTCATCATCAATAAAGAATATTATATGTTGGCGGCGTTATGCCAAGAGCTCTACTATGTGCTCTTTCGTTAGCCGCTATAAATTATTAGCTGCGAACCAGAAATATTGAGTTTTGAATTCAGTATTCAGTATATAAGATAAAGAAGGCGTTACGTCGTACGTTACGTCGTGCGTTAATTGCCCCGGGGATTGTGCAATTTTCTACATTTTCTACACTTTTTTAATATTCAGAAAAGAGTGTTCTGTTTGAGGTTCGAGGAGATTCGAGGAGGTTCGAGGAGGTTCGGGGAGGGATTCAGTAGTCGTGAAAAGGGGTTTTTTTTTTTTTTTTACTTTGGGATCGGAGACGATGAGGAGACAGGGAGTGAGGGGGTGGGGGATTGGGGGCTACATTTTATTTTTTGATAATTTTTGAATCTCCCCTTCGAAAAAGTTGCCCCACAATTCCCCCCCCCCCCGTCTTCCCGCCTTCTGTCGCCATGCTGCAAAACGGGTTTAAAAATTTACAAAAAAAAAAAAAAAAAAAATCAAAAAAATTGCGATGCGGTGGAAGACGCATTTCACTTTCTTTTTTTTTTTTTTTGGACACATTTTGGACAATTTTTTTGAATCTGCCACATCATTCCCTACTCCCTACTCCATTCCCTACTCCTCTGGCCCCCCGGCCCCCGTAGCAGTCGAAAAGTGAGGGCGGGAAGGGAAGGAGGGAACCGAGCCGCCGCTGCCGCGGTTAATAATAAGTATACAGAGAAAACAAAACAATTTTTTTTGGGGGGAAGGGAAAAGGGTTGGGGGGGCCTTAACCCCCGTTAACCATCACTTCGGAATCAAATTTTCCCCTTTCGTCATAGTAGGGGTAATTTTTTTTTTTTATTGTTTTCTACTACAGTTTTTCACACGTACTTTTCCTAATCCTATTTTTATTTTTTTTATTTTTTTTCTAACTTTTTTTTTTTACTAACTCTTTTCTTAATTCTTCTAACTACTATTCCTCCTCCTCCTCCTCCTCCTGTTCTGTTCTGATATAATCGCGAAAGGATTCTGTGCTGCGTATCTTGTTCTTGTATTTTGGGGGGGGGGGGGGGAGATAGTTTGCAAACCAAAAAAAAAAAAAAAACCAACAATAACAATATATTTTAATCGCATCAGCATCATAATCATCAAGCAACATCATCAAGCAGCAGCAGCAGCAGAAAAAACGAGATCTTATGATGGTAGCGCGAGCGCGTCGGTCGGTCGGTCGGTCGGTCGGTGCAAATGAACCTTAACTTTTATTAATTGTATATTTTCCATATATTGATTGACCGCATCGACCGTTGTCGTCGTTATTGTCGTCACTCGTCTGCCTATTCCCACCACACCAATAGCAGTACAAATGCAATGTGTGTGTACTATGTCGTCGCACACACACACACACACACTCCCACTAACGCACATTCATTGTCATATAAAAAAAAAAAAAATTATTGAAATTTCGCCTCGCCTCGCATGCGATTATTGACGAATGAACGAACGAATGAACGAACGAACGAACGAACGAATGAACGATATGAAGACAACGACGACGACGACGACAATGAAGACATCGGAGACGAACGGACGAACGATGGCTTGGCGTTGGCTGACTTCTTCTATTTTCTATATATAAAAAAAAAAAAAAAACGCAAAATCCAACAACAGACAGAAAGACAGACAGACAAACACGCACACAATCAAAATTAATTGATAAGAAATATTTTTTTTTTTATTGTATTTTGTGTGCAAATGTTTTTTTTTTTTTTTTTTTCTGTGTACAGAACACAGATCCAGTGGGGTGTAGGTAGAAAGAAAGAAAAAAAAACAATTTCTTATCAATTATAATTTTGTAATTGTAATAATAGAGTTTAGAGTAATAAGTACACAAGAACACAACACACAACCATAGAATCAGAGAAAGAAAGAGTTTTTTTTTGAGATTCAGTGGTGCGGGGCTCGTTTTTTTGTCCGTTTAAGTTTTAAGATAATAAAAATAATAATAATAATACAAATAATAAAATTTTAATTACCTTTTTTTTGTGTTTTTTGTTTTGTTTGTTTTTGTTCTTATTTTTTTTGTTCTTATTGTTTTTGTTGTGTGTGTGTGTCTGTGTGTGTGTTATTAAAATGTATTCAAAAATATATTTGCTTTGCTTTATTGCTATTAATAACTCGATTAATAATTAACCGTAAAGAAAAAAAAAAAATCAAACTATTTCGGCCACCGGTGGACGGTGGTGAACGGTGGACGGTGAACGGTGAACGACGACGCGCGGAACGAACAAAAAGATCCGAAAAAGGGTACTCACACTGAAAAAAATAATAAAAAAAAAAAAGTATGTATGTATTTGTTATAGTTTCATTCACAATATTACGTTACGTAGTTAAAAGTGTATTAATAAAATTAATTAAATAAAATTATAATTTAAATCAAATCAATAATAAAACTAAAAAAAAAAACGAAAAAAAAACCAATCTCTCCCTCCAGAACCACCACCAGAAAAAGAATTCATTCATTCGCATAGACCATTTTCCAAAAAAAATAATGACAGAAAACATAACCTATTTTTCAATCCGTGGGCCAAACATTGCATTTTTTTTTGTTATTTAAATATATATTTCTTTACAAAAATTTAAATTTTTTTGTTAAATTGTGTTTTTTAATGTTTAATTATCAATAAACAATAGTAAAGTAATTGTGATTATGATTATTTAAAAGGGCAATTAGACACATACCGGGTAAATATGCAAGTATATTATATAATTACATATAAATGGTTACAAAAAACATAAATGGTTTCCTAATATCTCTGATATTGTTGTTTTTCTTGCAAATTCTGACTTTAAATACTGGGACAGCCAAGAAAATTACATTTTCAAGATATGCGGAACAACTGGAAGACATTGAAAAACAACAATATATAAATAAAATTCATATATTTCACGAAGATCCGTATTTGATGAGCAGTTACTTTCCCAAATGTTTCCAGTGTAGAAATTTACAATTATTTGGTAAATAACAAATCACATTACACATCAAGTGAATTTAATAAGGCATTTAAATCATTGGAAGCATACCGATTCTATGATGGTGGTTGGGTAAAATATTTGTGTGGTAGATATGCATCCAATGTATATTGTTTTGGGAAAAGTTATTTTTAGAAATACATGGTGATTAATCATGAAATGGAAGTGCTTATTTAATAAATATAGTATATGTCTTAATAATACACAGGTTCTGCATTCCCAATCGCTGAATTTTAAACCATTGCACGCTTGCATTCATTTGCCACCATCCCTATTTTCTCCCATTGAACAATTAACAACACAACACTTATCCGGCATTTTTATCACTATTATTATTTTTATACGTTTAATATATTGTAAGATAATTAATATTTAAAGTATAAAAATATATTTTTTTATCAATTAAAATATGTGAACATTATCAAAAGAATTCTGAAAATAATTAATTAATTGTTTTGTAAAATATTTGAAATATTCCAAACTATTTACATATAAAAATAAAGCATTTATTTATTTGTTTGGCCCACGGATTGAAATTTTTATTTTTATTTTTAATTTTGACAGATAAGTAAAATGCTCTATTGCACTATATTATTGCACGCATTGCACAAATGCACAAAAAAAAAGTCTCCATTTTGTTTTTATTTATTTTTTTTTTTTTTAAAAGCTAACTTCATGTTAGTTGGTGTGTGTTGTTTTGTTTTGTTTTTTTTTTTTTTTGAAGTGTTTTGCTCTTGGTGTAGAAAATAAAGTTTTTTAATTTGTTTTCGTTTTTTTTTTTTTTTTTTGGTGGGTTATTTAATTTTATTTATATTGTGAAATTAAGAAAGAAAAAAAAACAAAACACATAAATTAAATGTTATTGTGTTTAATTTAGTGAATTATTTGAATTAAATTAAATTAAAAAATAAAGTTTTTTTGTTTTTTTTTTTTAGTATATTCATTACACTGTTAAAAAATTGTATGTATAAATTTTTTTTTTTTCTTTTTCTTAAAAAACATAACCTTTAAAAATAATTTTTGTATGATTTTTTTCGATTTTTGCGTTTATTTTCGTTTATTTTGTTGGATTAATTTAATTAATTTATAGTTTTATTGTGTGTGAGTGTGTTTGTGTGTGTTTTTTTTTTTTTTTGGGGGAATGTTGCTTTCTTACGTTTCTTCTAATAATCTTACCTAATAACCCCCCCAAACTCTGCCAACTGCCATATATTCAAGATTATTTGCCAATAATTGTTTTTTTTCAACTTACGTTAATCCAAGGACCCGCCCGCAGCAGCAACAGCAACAGCAGCAGCAATTCAAGGTTCAAAAAAGGTAAACATTTTGGAATAGTTTTGAATTTGTTTTTTTTTTGGCATTTGTATATTATTGTATGGACATAGACAGAGGAAAGTTTAGTTTAGTTTATATTTATATTTAAAAAAAAAAAAAAAAACAAAAACAAAATTGAAGAAAAGGATGATGATTGATTAAATTTTTCATTATTAAGTGCAATTATTGCTATTGCGCTTTTATCCAAAATCATCAGGGTCTATCGTCGTGTGTCGTGTCTGTCCGGGTCTGTCCGGGTTGGTCCGCATTCCATTCCTCCTCCGCAATCCCTCATCTTTTTTTTTTTTTTTTTTTTGCCCAAACAAAACAATTATTTTGTTATTAAATCCCATAGCCATAGCCATAGCCATAGCCATAGCCGAGCCGAGAGCCAGTGAATTGCGTGGCACAACCAAAAAAAAAAATTTTTCAAGGATATTTTTTTGGAAGAAAAAAAAAAAAACCTTCTATAATTTTTGTTAACGGAGGAGCGCGGGGGGGCTAAATTGTACTTTACGCGGGGAAGACACGAAATTTAATTTTAGGGTGGGGAAATTAGAAGGGGAATACCCCCCCCCCCCCCGACAAACTTTTGTTCTAGCGTTTTTTGGGGGGAAGCGCCCCGTTTGCCCAGGCCCAGGGCAGGGGGGAGTCAAAGTTTGTATGAGAAAATTTTTCTTTTTCCCCTCTAGGGGGGAAATTTTTATCGGAAGGGGTAAAGGGTCACCACCCCTCATGAAACTTTTGTTCGGCGGCACTTAGGCTCCCCCCCCCCCCGCTCCTATATGTGGGGGCAGGGGGCAGGTTTTGAAAATTTCAAAATTTCCAAAAAGTAAAAAAGTGTTCCCCCCCCCGTCCGATTTTAAATTTTAGTATCTGAAATGGAGGCGGGGAGGCCCAAAAAACCAAGCAACTTTAGTTCCGGGACTAGGCTACGCGCCCGAACCCCTTCGTCCAGAAGGCGGAGGGGGGGGGGGCAAAGTTTGTATGAAATTTGTTTTTTTTTTTTTTCATTTTTAAAAGGGAAATGTATAGTGAAAGGGGTAAGGGGCCACCCCACCCCCCCTGAAACTTTTGTTCAGCACTAAGGAATCCCCCTCCCCCCTAATATGGGGGGGGGGGGGCAGGGGGTGTTTAAAAATTAACAAAATTCCCATTTTTGGGCTTAGTGGATTTAGCGAAATAAATCGATACTGCTGCTGTCTGCAGCGCCTTCGGCGCCCCCCTTAAGATTATTGTTACTTCCTTTTTGTGTGATCCATCGAGTGAACAATTCACAGTCGCCCCCCCCCCCACCCCCTTGCCCCACGTTTAGGGGGAGCCGAAGTGCCGCCGAACAAAAGTTTCATGAGGGGTGGCGGCCCTTTACCCCTTCCGGTATAAAATTCCCCCCCCCCAAAATAGGGGAAATGAAAAATTTTTTCATACAAACTTTGACCCCGCCCCTTTGCCCTCCTGGGCAAACGGGGCGCCTCCCGCCCCAAAAACGCTAGAACTAAAGTTTGTCCGGGGGGGATCACCCTCTTCAAGTTATGGGGGTTAAATTGCACTTTACGTACACTTTAAAGTACAATTCAGCCGCGCGGGGGGGGGGGGGGGGTTGGGGAAACTCGCACAGCGAAACATTCAATTGATTTTTGAATCAACTTTTAATCTTACACCTTACCTTTAACCGTACGTACGTACGTACGTACGTATACAGGTCAATGGTCATCATAAATCATAAAATAACTCGCATCATCCCCCCCAAAAAAAAAAAAAAAAAAAAAAAAAAGCCGCCCCAAAGCCCCCAAAAGGAACGGAAATTTATCGGCATTTTCAGGGATATTTTTTTGGGATTTTTTTTTGGAGAATCTACACTACACTTACACTTACACTTACACTTACAATTTGTTCGAGAGTATTACATTGGTACATTTACATTTTTCATATCAATTGGGGTTTTAAGGAAAATAAAATAAAAATAAAAATAGAAATCCAATTGATCCAAGATGAGAATTTCCCAAAAAAAAAAATAGCCGCCGCCGTCGCCGTCGCCGCCATCGCCGCTACTAATAACAAAAAAAAAACCTTTACCATAAAAAATAAACTGCACTGCTGCGCTGCACTCGCGGTGTAATAAAATAAAATTCTTCTTTGCCGCCGGGTTTGCCGAGTGCAAATTCATTCATTCATTCATTCTTAATTCATTTATAGATCAAAAAAAACTTATATTTGTGTGTGTTTGTGTGCGTTTCTTGCGATTTTTTTGACCTTAATTCTTTTTTTTGATAAATAAAAAATACTAAAATTAAATTAAATTTTTATTACAAATAAAAAAAAAACAAAAACAAAAACAAAACCAAAACCAAAACCAAAACCAAAAAAAAAAGTGATTTAATTTTTTTTTCAAAAATTGTGAAATCAAAAAACATCATTTTTGATTTGGTTTGGAAATCATCAATCATCTTTTTTTCCCCATCATCATTCCATCTTGATACACTAACCCCCCAAAAAACCCCAAAAAAACCCAATCCCAAAACAAATTTGGACCCAAGATCCAAGCCAAGATCCATCCATCCATCCAAAGAACGAAAATAATCTATCTCAAAAATATTAAATTAATTTATGGATGAATTGGAAAAGGTAAATTTTTTAAAAGCTTTTAATTTTTTTAATTCTAATTTTTCCATGTAATTTTTAATGTAAATATTCAAATAATTAAAAAAAAAAAAAAAAAAATTTGCATATTTTTTCAATACACTTTTAATAAAAAAAAAAAAACAAACAAACCCAAAAAAAAAAAACGCCGCCATGATTAAAAAAAAAAAAAAAAACACTGTAAAAAAAACAAATAAAAGCCAAAAAAATATTAAAAATTGGTTTTTTTTTTTCAAACACTTTCGGTTTTTCCGATCATCGTCCGGTCGTTCGTCGTCGTCGTCGTCGTCGATTTCGTCTTCGTTTTTTTTTAGTCGTGGTCCGAATCGATAGTCGCGATGCGATGATGTTCGGTCGACGGTGGACGATCGAACGAACGAACGAACGACGGGCGAAACTTCTAAATAGAAATCGTCTTTTTTTTTTCTTTATTTTTATAAGGCCGTTTTTTTTTTTTACACAAAAGTTGTTGGAACTTGAAAGATTTTTTCATTTATAAAAATGATTTTTGTTTTTTGGCTGTTTTTGCTGTTTTCTGCTGCTGCTCGTTGGGAATTTGGGGGGAATGCGGGCGGGGGTGGGGGGGGGGGGGATACGAAATTATTTCATCTTTTTTCTATTCTTTTCTACACTTTTTTTCTTTTTTACCCTTAACTCTTGTATTCTTATCTCCTTAAGTATATTTTTTTTTTTGAACTCTTTTCTCTACTACAAACAAATTTTTTTTTCTACTCTGCTCTTCTCAACATTTTGTTCTCGCTACACACATTGTTTTCTACACAGAACAACTAAAAAAAAAAAAAAAACCCTCTCCGCGGCGCGCGTTTTGACCCAGCGAATCCCCATCATCTCCACAAGGGTTTTTTTTTTTTAGCCAACTAACGATTTCCGGGCTCCGGAATTTAGTAGAGAAAGAAGTTCTCCCCTACCCCCCCCCCCCCCCATTATTGGGATCAAAAACATGATAAAAAAAAAAATATCACAAGATCCGCTATTCAAATTCAAAGTTAAATTAAAGAGCGCTGCCGCTGCTCTATAAATTGTAGAACTTTCTTGAAAAAAAAAGAAAAAATTGCATTCGTGTGTAGGAAAGTGCAATCTCAACAAACGAACGAACGAACGAAACACTGTCTCCAAACACTGCTCAACCCAATCAATCAATCCCGCTCCATCCTCCTCCTCCCCCCCCCCCCCCCCCATTCCCCTATTCTTGAATCAGTGTGTTAAGAGACCGTGTGTTTTATTGTATGAAAAAAAAAGTACAAGATCCTTACAAGCAATTTTAAAATCTCCACTCCAGCGGTTAGGCAGAATTAAAAAAGGTGGTCGGTCCCTATGCTCATCCCACACCACAACCATCCCAACTCCATCAGCCGAAAATGTGGTTTGTTCTTTCTCTTCTCAATGGGCTGATTCTCATTGACACACACATTGATTGAGGGGGGGGGACGCCCCCCCCCCTGCCCCCGGGGTCTCAGGTGTCAAGTAAAATAAAATAAGAAGAAACTAAATTCCCCCTTCATACACCCTCCACCCCCCCCCCCCCCCTCCCCTTCGGATAATTCACACATGCGAGGTTATATTTTCCCACCTCCTCGGAGTATATTTTTGATGAAATAATTTTTTTTTTTTGTTGATTTGAAAATTTATTTAGGAATTTTTTTTTCTTCTGGAGTTTTGGAGATGAGGGGTTAATAAAAAAGTGTTAAAAAGTGTTCCCGCATTGAGTGCGGGGTAGAAAACAAAAAAATCCAAAAATCCGCACCGAATAAACTTTGTTATTATTGTAAAAATTGAGAGTGCGTGGGGTAAAACAAAAAAAAAAAATACCTTGCACCTCAACCTCAACCTCAACCTCAACCCCTCATGTATGTGTGAATCAGCCTTTAGCAGTTAGTTGGACATAAAAAATCTCCCCCGACCTCTCCGACCGCGCGAGGAACGACCGACGAACGACGTCCTCGGGGTCCGGTAGTGAAAAGTTATCCCCTCTCCCCCCCCAACCCCCGTGCCCTTCTAAAAATGCCCCGCTCAAACCGACAAAACGAACCGAAAACATAAAAAAAAAAAAAAACACACAAGCCGGCTGCACAAGCGAAGAACGAATCCCCGGGGTCAAGTGCGAACATTAAAATATCACCGCATATTTTGATTCACAAGCGAGGGTATTTTTGTGCGAACGTTTTTTGTATGTAGTTGTTTTGTTATCGGTGATTTACCAACAAACAATATTTTATTTATATAAAAAAATGAATAATTTGAATGTGTTAGTGAGGTGAGGTGTAAAAAGTTAAAGTTAACTTAACTTTTTATTGAGTGCGGGGAAAATACGCGCAGGCATATTTGTTGTTGTATTTTACATGTAAAAAAAAAACTCACACCTTCGTTCTTCGCTTGTGCAGCCGGCTACACACACTAGTCGCGTTCCAATTCCAATTACCACGAGCACGAGGTAAGAGTAGTTCGGAGTAGAACAAAAATCTCTACTCATTTTTCTACTCAACTCTTACCTTACTACTACCAGGTAATGGAATGGAACGCAACTACTAAAAATTTTGATTTTGTTTTATTTTATTTTATTTTATCCTACGTTTATAAAAACGACACAATACGAAAAAAAAAACCGAAAAAAAAAAATCGCATAAAAAGTCCATAAAAAAGATATTGAAGCGCGCGCGCACGCACGAACGCCGCTTTTCGTAGTACAAACGCCAAAGCGACGCGATTTTTTTTTTTGAAGTTTTTCCTATCCGTGTGTGTGTATAAATTCGCCAAAAAGAAAGAAAGAAAGAAAAAAAACCAAAATGGCCGGTTGATTTTTTTTTTTTTTTCACATTCAAACTCGCACACTTTTTTTTTTTTTTTTTTGCATTCGCGGTTTGTTTTTGTTTTTTTTTTTTAAATTTTATGTTTAGTTGGCATTGGAAAATAAAAAATTCAAAATTCAAAAATCAAAAAAACAAAATCAAAAATCGGAAATTAATTAAATAAAAAAACAAAATTTTGAAAGTGTGAATTTTTTTTTAACTTTTTTGTGTAATTAATCGCGAATGTGAGGGTTTTTTTTTTTTCTTTTTTTCTTTTGAATTTCAATTTCAATTTCAATTTTAATTTTAATTTCAATCAAAAGATCAAAAGATCAAAAGTTATTTATTGTTTTTTTTTTTTTTTTATAAAACGTTAAAATACCATTTGGAATTTGGCTCTGCCGTCGGCCGTCGTCGTCGTCGTCGTCGTCGTTGCATTACACGGTGCAGAGACTGTTTCAAATTTTAATTTTGGATAATTCTTAAATAGAATAATTTTCTATCTAAAAATTTCGTAAAATTACTCTTAAGAAGAAGAAGAAGAGGAAGAAGAGGAAGAAGAAGGGAATTAACAGTACAAACCCAGAATCAGCAGCAACAGCAACAGCAGCATCAGCAGCAGTAAAGTTGGTGATGGTTAATTTAATTCTAATTAAATTGTGTTTTGTGTTTGTTTTCCACAACAATAATTTCCATATTTCCATAAACCCAATCCAACACCAAAAAAAACCCAACGCAACTCGCGAGGAACTTCTTAACAGACTTCTTTCACGTTGTTGCTGGTTTTTTTTTGGGGGGGGGGGGGGGGGGGGGGCTCTTTTTATTTGAAATTCATCTATCAGCAAATGCATTTTGAATTTGTGTTTTGTTAATTTAATTGTTTTAATTTAATTTGTTTTTTTTGTTTTTTTTTATAGCCCCTGCAATTCAATATTTTTTGAATAATAATTTGTGTTTGTGGGGGTGTTTCCCACACACACACTCCCACGCACACGCACACGCACACGTGCCATTGACAACTAATTTTTAACTGATTGACAACCAAAACAACCAAAACAACAACAACAAAAGTTTATCCTAGGATGGTGCATTTAAAAATAAACGAATAATTAACAACAAATTCAATAAAAAAAAAAATTGTTATTAACTACAACAACAACAACAACAACAACAACAACAACCAGGTAAATAAAATAAAAATGTTTCTTGTTTATAATAAATTTATTATTTTGTTATTGTTCCGCGTTATTGTAAAATAAAAAAAAAAAAATACTCTACAGCCCCCAGTCAGCGTGGTCAGAAACCGGTGGGAACTCTCTCCACACGCATACACACACACACACACACACCGGCAGGAAATCCTTTGTTTGTTATTGTTTTTGTTTGGGAAACATCTCTTAATTCACTTCTTCCAATGATGACACCTAACTTGATGTGGATGTGGATGAAGTATTGAAAGCAAACCGATTGGAATCTCTAACCAAACCCCGTCCCCCCCTCTATCTCTCTCTCTCTCTCTCTCTCTCTCTCTCCGCCCCTTCCCCATTCTTATGAATCCTTTTCATTTCATATGGATTTTTCCTTGATTTTTTCGAACCTTAACCCCAATTTTTACGAACTTAACCTCACTTTTTCGAACTTAACTTCATCTTTCCGGGCTTAACTCCGATTTTTTCGAACCTTAACCTGATTTTTACGAACTTAACTTAGATTTTTCGAACCTTAACCTTAATTTTTCGAACTTTAACTCACTTTTTCGAACCTTAACCTCACTTTTTCGAACTTAACTTCATCTTTCCGGGGTTAATCTCGATTTTTTCGAACTTAACCTCACTTTTTCGAACTTAACTTCATCTTTCCGGGCTTAACTTCGATTTTTTCGAACCTTAACCTGATTTTTACGAACTTAACTTAGATTTTTCGAACCTTAACCTTAATTTTTCGAACTTAAACTCACTTTTTCGAACCTTAACCTCACTTTTTCGAACCTTAACCTTATTTTTACGAACTTAACTTCATCTTTTTGGGCTTAATCTCGATTTTTTCGAACTTAACCTCACTTTTTCGAACCTTAACCTCACTTTTTCAAACTTAACTTCATCTTTCCGGGCTTAACTCCGATTTTTTCGAACCTTAACCTCACTTTTTCGAACTTAAACTCACTTTTTCGAACCTTAACCTCACTTTTTCGAACTTAACTTCAATTTTTCGAACCTTAACCTTATTTTTACGAATTTAACTTCATCTTTCCGGGCTTGATCTCAATTTTTCGAACCTTAACCTAATTTTTACGAACTTAAATTCGATTTTTCAAACCTTAACCTTAATTTTTCGAACTTTAACTCACTTTTTCGAACCTTAACCTCAAATTTTTTTTTTCCCCCATTTTTTAATTATTTTTTGTATTATTAAAATATTCTCAAAAATTCATTTCATTTCAAAACAGTCAACAAAAAAAAAAAAAGACGACGACGACGAAAAAATGGCTATGATGCAAATGCATAATAATAATAATAATAACAATATTGAAGAGGAATTTATTGAAACATCTGTCGTTTCGTCCGCATTGGCATTAACTTCCGGTTCAACAGCGTCGGCTGATGATAAAAAATTTACATGGAAAAAAATTGTAAATCCAAGTGGACCACAACCGAGACCCCGTCACGGACATCGTGCCATAAACATAAAAGAATTAATGGTAATTTTTGGGGGCGGTAATGAGGGTATCGTCGATGAATTACACGTTTACAATTCGGCAACGAATCAATGGTGTGTTCCGACAACGGTCGGCGATATCCCACCGGGTTGTGCCGCTTACGGATTTGTCGGTGACGGAACCCGTATCTTGGTATTCGGCGGAATGGTCGAATACGGTAAATATTCAAATGAATTGTATGAATTGCAAGCAACGAAATGGGAATGGCGACGCGTTCGACCACGTAAACCGATTAACGGTGATATTCCGTGTCCGCGACTCGGTCACAGTTTTACAATTATCAAAGATAAAGTGTATTTATTTGGTGGTTTGGCCAACGAAAGTGACGATCCGAAAAATAATGTGCCACGGTATTTAAACGATTTATTTGCGTTGGATGTCCGCCGGGATTTGGTACGTTGGGAATTACCGATTACGCACGGTGAAAGTCCACCGCCACGGGAATCGCATACGGCCGTCGGTTATACGTGCGAAAAAACGGGCACCTCCAGTTTGGTGATTTACGGCGGTATGAGCGGTTGTCGCTTAGGCGATCTCTGGCTATTGAACATCGACACAATGCAATGGACCCGTCCGATTACGGATGGTGTTACACCGTTACCCAGGTCATTGCACACATCCACATTAATCGGTTGTCGGATGTATGTCTTTGGCGGTTGGGTACCGCTGTTGAATGACGACACAAAACCGGCAACGCAAGAACGTGAATGGAAATGTACAAATACGCTGGCCGTATTGAATTTAGGTAATTTTTGGGCGGTTTTTGTTTTGTTTTTTTTTTTTTTAGGATTTGTAATTCAAATGGGATTAATTTTTGTTTAATGTAACCAGAAACAATGACATGGGAAACAAATGATTTGGAATTACGTGAAGATGATGGACCAAGACCGAGAGCCGGTCATTGTGCCGTTGGCATTTATTCACGATTGTATGTTTGGTCGGGCCGGGATGGATATCGAAAAGCATGGAATAATCAGGTAAATGAAGAGAAAAAAAATGGTTTTATTCCAATTTTATTCTAATTTTTTTTTCTCTTTTTATTTCCGAAAAAAAAACCAATCCAAGGTTTGTTGTAAAGATTTATGGTATTTAGAGGTTGAACCACCGGGACCGGGAACTCGCGTTGCATTACTTCGTGCCTCAACACAATCATTAGACGTTTGCTGGCAACAAATACCATCGGCACAATGTTATATATTGGAAATTCAACCGATGGCGTCGGGATTACCAACGTCAGGTCATCAACCAACATCATCATCGTTGTCTGCGTCGTCGTCATCTTTTCCAGTAGCCGCCACCGGAATGATTTTACCATCGTCTTCTTCTTTAACATATAATAATTCAAATCAAATGATGAATGCTGCTGCTGCATCATCAGTACATGAATTAACATCAGCCGTTGGAGCTTCTGCAGCAACCGGAGCTTCCGCAGCCGCAGCCGCCGCCATTTCTATTCAAGATAATAATAATAATTTAGAAAATATTGTACAAGATGATGAATTGGCAACAATGGATATGGTTATGAGTGGTATTTCTGATATACGTGGTGTTGTTCATGATGGAGTTGTTGATACAAATGATGATGCAGATCCAGATGAAAATGCTGATGAGAATATTGAAAATGATGAAGATTCAACGGCTGTTACTGAACAAATGGCCGCTGATGCCAATTCAAATGTTGTTGTTGTTGTTACAACAGATGTTAATGATGATGATGATGTCATTGAGGATCATAATGATGATGATGATGATGACGTTGACGATGAATCACAATTATTGTCATTGGCAAATGTTGCCGCAGCCGTTGAATCTCAACAACAAAATGATGCATTAACAAAGCGACAATTAGAAGAACATCTCTATCAAAAACAATTACAGGAACAAAATTTAGAATTACAATATCAAGAAATTGAAAATCAACAACAAATGCAACAACAACAACAACAACAACAAATTATTCAACATGAACCGGAACAGGATGATGATGATGATGATGTTGAGGAAGATGACGGTGGAATTCAAATGGAAGAAGAACAAGAACACGAAGAACAAGAAGATGATGATGAAGAAATGCAACAACAACGACAACAACAACAACAACAGCAAGAACAAGAACAATTTGAACAAGAACAATTGCAATTGCAACAACAAATGGAACAACAACAACAACAAATTCAACAACAACAATTGGAACAAAAGAAATTGCAACAAGAGCAAAAACGGCAACGTAAATTAAAAGAACAATTACATCAAAAATTAATGCAAGAACGAAAACAACATCAACAATTGCAACAGAAATTACTCATTGAACAACAACAACAACAAAAAAAACAACATGAACAAGAACAAAAACGTGTTAAAAGAATTCAAGAACAACAACAACAACAACAATTGCAACAACAACAGCAACAAATGCAACAACATCAGCAACAGCAACAACACCAACAACAACAACAACAACGGCCAATACAACAAAAACAAAATAAAAAAATAGCGGCCGGATTTGACATGAAACATGAAATTGTTATGAAACAAAAATTAGTTCCAATACAAAAAGGTCAATTGACATTAACACATAAGCAACAACAACAACAACAACAACAACAACAACAACAACAACAACAGCAACAACAACATCAGCAACTACGGACTCAACCTCAATTTGGTAAGGAATTGAATTTTTTCGAACCAAAACCTAACATTTTTTAACCTTAACCTAACATTTTTGAACGTTAACCTAACATTTTCATCCTTAACCTAACATTTTTGGATCTTAACCTAACATTTCCGGACCTTAACCTAACATTTTCGGACCTTAACCTAACATTTTTGAACCTTAACCTAACATTTTCGGACCTTAACCTAACATTTTCGGACCTTAACCTAACATTTCCGGACCTTAACCTAACATTTCCGGACCTTAACCTAACATTTTTGAACCTTAACCTAACATTTTCGAACCTTAACCTAACATTTCCGGACCTTAACCTAACATTTTCTTACTTAACCTAACATTTCCGAACCTTAACCTAACATTTTTGAACCTTAACCTAACATTTTCTGACTTAACCTAACATTTCCTGACCTTAACCTAACATTTTTGGATCTTAACCTAACATTTTCTTACTTAACCTAACATTTTTGAACATTAACCTAACATTTTCTGACTTAACCTAACATTTTCTTACTTAACCTAACATTTTTGAACCTTAACCTAACATTTTTGGACCTTAACCTAACATTTCCGGACCTTAACCTAACATTTTCTGACTTAACCTAACATTTCCTGACCTTAACCTAACATTTTTGGATCTTAACCTAACATTTTCTTACTTAACCTAACATTTTTGAACATTAACCTAACATTTTCTGACTTAACCTAACATTTTCTTACTTAACCTAACATTTTTGAACCTTAACCTAACATTTTTGGACCTTAACCTAACATTTTCTGACTTAACCTAACATTTCCGGACCTTAACCTAACATTTTTGAACCTTAACCTAACATTTTCGAACCTTAACCTAACATTTCCGGACCTTAACCTAACATTTTCTTACTTAACCTAACATTTCCGAACCTTAACCTAACATTTCCGAACCTAAACCTAACATTTTCTGACTTAACCTAACATTTCCGAACCTTAACCTAACATTTTTGAACCTTAACCTAACATTTTCTGACTTAACCTAACATTTCCTGACCTTAACCTAACCTTTTTGGATCTTAACCTAACATTTTCTTACTTAACCTAACATTTTTGAACCTTAACCTAACATTTTTGAACATTAACCTAACATTTTTTTACTTAACCTAACATTTTTGAACCTTAACCTAACATTTTTGAACCTTAACCTAACATTTCCGGACCTTAACCTAACATTTTCTGACTTAACCTAACATTTCCTGACCTTAACCTAACATTTTTGGATCTTAACCTAACATTTTCTTACTTAACCTAACATTTTTGAACATTAACCTAACATTTTCTTACTTAACCTAACATTTTTGAACCTTAACCTAACATTTTTGGACCTTAACCTAACATTTTCTGACTTAACCTAACATTTCCGAACCTTAACCTAACATTTTCGGACCTTAACCTAACATTTTCTTACTTAACCTAACATTTCCGGACCTTAACCTAACATTTCCGTACCTTAACCTAACATTTTCTTACTTAACCTAACATTTCCGGACCTTAACCTAACATTTCCGGACCTTAACCTAACATTTCCGGACCTTAACCTAACATTTCCCGACCTTAACCTAACACTTTTGAACCTTAACCTAACATTTTCGGACCTTAACCTAACATTTTCTTACTTAACCTAACATTTCCGGACCTTAACCTAACATTTCCGTACCTTAACCTAACATTTTCTTACTTAACCTAACATTTCCGGACCTTAACCTAACATTTTTTTACTTAAACTAACATTTTTTTACTTAACCTAACATTTTCGAACCTTAACCTAACATTTTTGGACCTTAGCCTAACATTTTTTTACTTAACCTAACATTTTCTGACTTTACCTAACATTTCCGGACCTTAACCTAATATTTTCGAACCTTAACCTAACATTTCCGGCCCTTAACCTAACATTTTCTTACTTAACCTAACATTTCCGGACCTTAACCTAACATTTTTGGATCTTAACCTAACATTTTCGGACCTTAACCTAACATTTTTGAACCTTAACCTAACATTTCCGAACCTTAACCACAATTTTTTCGAACCTTAACCTCAATTTTTTTTTTTTTTTATATTTTCCAACTTTTAGTAAAAATTGCAACAACAGCTGCAGCAGCTGCAGCAGCCGCAGCAGCAGCCGCCGCCGCCGCCGCTTCTTCTTCTTCATCAGCTGCCGCCGCCGCTTCTAACAATCGAACTTCATCAAATATACTTCGTTTATCATCACCATTAACGGCTGTACGAACAATGCCGATGGCGCCACAGTCATCAACAATCCAACAACATCCACCGCCAATGTCACCAATGACCCATCAACAACTCCATCAACAACGACAATCTCCAATTTCTGCAATATCCGCATCAGCGCATAATATTCAATATACAATTGCTGGTGTTGCTGCGGCTGGTGCTGGAACTTTATCATCATCATCATCAAATATTACAAATAAATTAGTTACTTTATCGGCTTCTGGTAATTTACAACAATTTTCTTCATCATCATCATCATCGTCATCGTCAACAACAAATATTAGCACAAGTCAACCGCATCATCAGCATCGTTTATCAGGCTCAGGCTCAGCCGCATCATCCTCATCCTCATCCACATCAATAATCATTGCCGGTGGTGGTGGAGGACAAACAATCACGGCTGCTTCTTCAACACAACAACAACAACAACAACAACAACAACAACAATTTTCAAAACAAATACCAACTTTGGTTTCAACTTCATTAGTAAGTTTTGTTTAATGGGTTTTTTTTTTTTTGGAAAATCGCCCCTGACAAATTCTATTCCTTGTCCCAAAAGTCCGTAGCAGAACAGTGGCGAAGCGCCTGAAATGTGGAGCACGGAGCAACAAAAAAAAATTTTTTTTGTTTTCAAAGTCATAGAATAGTCAAATTGAGGAATTAATTTTTTCTTGTTTATTTTACGTGTCTCCTATTCTGTCACTTTGCGATTTTCCAGCCCGCGCCAGTGAAATTTTAACTGCGCAAAACCGTTTCGTGTGTATACAGTTCGCCTGGTAAGTCTGGCCGAAAGCCGAAAGCCAATATAAATAGTCTTCCCTGTTCCCGCGCCTTCCACGGCATTTATGGTGGATGTTGTTTTGATGAAACTGTGGAGGTAGAGTTCGCGGACGATGACGGGTTCTGGTGGTCCCACAACAATTGCGATCCGTGCTCATGCTGCTGCTGCTGCTGCTGCTGCCGCCCTCGTCATGTAATCATGTAATTAGTCAGGCCTCTACCAATGCCACCTTTGATTCGTCAGTGGCAGTGTTCGTCGGATTCCTCCATAACCATTTATCATGAGTTTGTTCTCACTCTCCGTGTACCGTGTACAATCGCATGCTGGCATGTCAGTGATCTTTCTTTCGGCCGCTCCCACCACCCCCCCCCCCCTTCTAGGGAGCAGGTTTCCGCCGTCTAGAGCTTGTTTTGTGTTACACTCCACAATTTAGGATAATCATATCCATATCCGGAGCGAGAATTCCAGAAGGTCCAAGCCTCGGTCGGTACGCATCGGTACCGGTTGGTACCGGTTGGTTTTTTTTTTTTTGAGACCGCATGTCCCAGTGCGCCATTGCGCTGTTGAGACAGTGTTAATGTGTGGAATTTGTGTATCGATCGGATCCAATCCTAGAACTGTTTTTTTTTTGAACTCAACACCGAAGTTGGACAACTGCGAACTACCTCCCAGAATAAACCACCTTCCGCTCCCTTTCCCGCATTTCCCTTTCCCGCATTTCCCTTTCCCTTTCCACATTCAATGGAGGAGGGAATTTTTTATTGTCTTATCTAGAGCTAGACGCTAGCTAGCTCTGAAGAAGAATTCTTCTATAATCCATACAGTTGGCCATCAGACGAGACTTGGACTTGGAACTTGGGAACTTGGGAAAAGGAAAATTGGATGGAAAATTCCATACGGTGCCGGCGATTCCCTTCAGATCCCGCTTCAGTGCTTAATAATGCAATGAGCAGTCGTCGTTGCCGTTGCCGTTGTTGCAGCCGAAGCCGAAGCCGAAGCCTCAGCCGCCGTCGTTCTGTTTTTTTTTTTTCGGAACTTAACCTCAATTTTTCGTTAAATCTCTTCAATTCTTTATCTTCTTTAAATTCGGGACCGGCCGGATTTGACCGGATTCGGATTCGGGTTCGGGTTCGGATCGGATCATCGTTCATCGTCTTCTATTCTAAAGTTGAAATCTATGCAACTTTTAAAACGATGAAATCATCACACTTCTGGCACGTTCTCATTTCAGCTATCAGCTGCATACTTTCAATAATAATGTGGTCTAAAACCGGCTAAAAAAAACGAGATTAAGCCGACACCGGTGAATCCGCAAACATACGTTTATAATACATCTATAGCAAAGTTGCTCTCTGTCGCCGTGTACACAAACATTTTTTTACTTTTTGAAATTTGCCTCCCCCCCTTTACCCCCATTTACCCCTATTTACCCCTATTTACCTCTCTACACCCCTCTAAACCGCCCTGCAAAAAAAATAGACAAAAAAATAATTTATTAAATTTTTCTTTTTCTGTTTTTTTTAGACAAAATTAAAAGCAACAAATATAATTTTTCAACAACAACAACAACAACAACAACCACATCGTTCACATTCGACTTTATCGGCTCATTCTGTATCTGGATCTGGAACTGGAACTGGAACTGGACAACATCCACCTCCATTAGTTCAATCATCATCGCCAATGAAAGGTATTTTATCAACATCAACGGTACCACCAGCAACAATAACAATTGTACCAGTAACACAACAACATCAACAACAACATCAACAACAACATCAACAACAGACGGCAGCAGGAGCCGCAACCGCCATTGCTACACATCAAACATTATCATCAATAACTGGTTTAACTTTAACTCCATCATCATCATCTTCTGCATCATCATTAATTCATCGTACAACATCATCATCAACAACAACAACAACAAATTTAACTGGTAATATAATACAAAAACGTAAATTATTATCGGTATCGGCTTCAGCTGTTACTGCAGCAGCAGCAGCAGCAGCAGCCAAATTACCCGGAAATCAACAACAACAACAATCAATAAATTTATTACAATCGGGTAAAATTCAATTATCACCAAAATTTATAACGGGAACGGCTCAAACAATTCCTGGTTCATTATCGCAACAACAACAACAACAACAACAACAAACAATACGTGTATTAAATACAGGACCTGGTAATCGAATTGTTTTAGGTACAAATTCACAATCAATACGTTTACAACAACAACAACCGCAACAACAACAAACGATTTCGGCTTCATCATCAATAACCGCATCCGCCGCAACAACTTTATTACGTAATTTATCACCAATTGCAACAACTGTTGGAGGTGGTTTAACAGCAACATCAACATCAACATCATCGGCGACGGTTTCGGCGTTGACGGGTTCTTCTTCTTCTGCCAGTGGAATTGGCATCGGTACAACATCAATAACAACCGTTGATGGTAAACAAATTATTTTACAAAAACCATATACATTTAGTGGACAAAATTTATTACAATTGATAAAAACAAGTCAAGGAATGACCGTACAACCATTTAATCAACAAAAATTAAATACAATTATGCAAAAATCGGCAGCAGCTGGAGCCGGAGCCGTTGCAGCAACATCAGCAATTACGACATCAACAACAATTGGTAGAGTAATAACACAACAACAACAACAACAACAACAACAAGGTCAAATTCAAGGTCAACAAGGAATTCAAAATTTTGGTAATTTATCACAAGTAATTTCAACTAGACAAATCCAACAAATCCAACAAACACAATCTCAACAACCTCAATTCCAAACAATGACATTCCAACAAGCACAACAACAACAACAACAACAACAACAACAATTATTAACGACAACAACAACAGGAACAACGGGAAAAACCATTCAATTGAGTCAAAATGTTGTTAAATTAATGGGATCACAAATTGGTGGCGGTATCGGCGGCTCCAATCAAAAAATCATCGTAAAAAATGCAACAAATTTATTAAGAATGTCACAAAATCCCCTTACAATAACAACAACAACAACAAAGGCAACGGCAACGGCAACAATGACAATGGGATCAGTTACAATGGCATCGGTTACATCGGCTGCATCGGCTGCATCGGCTACACACAAATTTACTGGCAATAAACAATTTATATTAACAAATAAACAAACAGGTCAACAAATTCGACCAATTTTAAACAGTAATAATAATAATCCACAACAACAACAACAACAACAACAACAAATTGTATTTGTAACATCACCCGGTGGTGGTGGTGGCGGTATCGGCTCCACTTCTGGATCTACCTCTAATTCTGGATCTGGTCAAAATCAAATTCAACGTAATTTACAACAACAGCAACAACAACAACAAAATATTGTAACAACTGGGGGGAATTTTCCGGGGACGGTTTCGGCTTCAACGACAACAATGAGCTCTGGTGGTGGTGGTGGTGGTGTTGGTCAATCAATTGTTAGTTTATCAAATTTAGTAACAATTTTTCAATCAACACAACCAATAAATACAATTTCAACGGTTTCGGCTGCAACTGGATCAAGTGGCTCAAATGCAAGTGGTGGTGCAAGTGGTGGAAGTGTCGGCACCAGTGGTTCAACAGTTAATTTAACTGGTAATATTTTACAAACAAATTCAACGGGTTATCCGTTAAAAGTTATCCGTGGCATAAATTCGGATGGTAAATCAATAACATTTACAATACCATTTAATAGTACATTAACAAGTACGGGAAAACGAACGGGTAATTTATCGGGTAATAAAAATTTACAAACGTCAACAAACGTTGGTAAACCGGTTACAGTTCAATTGGGTTCAATGGGTTCAATGGGTTCGGGTGCAAGTGCAAGTGCAAGTGCTGGACAAAGTCGTCCAAATGTTGTTAATATTGGCGTTGGCGGTACCATTCAAAAAACTCTAACAATTTTACCATCACCACAAAGAACAACAACAACACCAACACCAATACCAACAAAATTAACAACAATAATTGGCGGTGGCTCTGGTTCCGGCGGTATCGGCGGCTCAAAATCTCAAATTGGATCCATGATGACAAGTGGTGGTGGTGGTGGTGCCTCCGGTGCCGGTTCCAGTTCCGGTATTGAATTACCTAAAAAAATTGTTGTAATTCCATCATCAAAATCATCTTCTTCTTCTTCTTTACATTCATCACATCACTCAAATATTGCAAATATTTTACCAAAACAAAAATTTACACAAATTAATTCAAGTAATTTTACAAATTTACAAACTCTAACACAATCTCAATCATTAAGTAATGTCATTGCAACATCATCATCAGCAGCAGCTGCGGCTGCTGCGGCCGCAGCGGCTCAAAAAGCAAAAAAACAACGTACAGATTTGAATGATTCAACACAAATGATGACACAAATGGATGGTGCTCATGATGACAATGATGATGATGGCAATGATGATGGAGGCAATGACAATGGAGGCAATGACGGCGATGATGGCGGCAATGACGGCAATGGCTTACAAAATGTTCATCATGACAATGAAAAACAACGAATAAAAAAAAATTTACCAAAATTTATACGATTAGGTTTACTTGGTGGCATAAAATCACATTCAAATAAACAATCATCGGTATCAAAATATCGGACGGTATCGGCTCGAACATCACAATCCCAACAACAGCAACAACAACAACAACAACAATCAGTGGAAAGTTTAGTTAATCCAAAACCAGCAGCAGCAGCAGCAGTATCACAACCACCATTGGAAGAACAAGGGGAAGAAAAAATTATTACTGTTTCGGCTGACATTGCAACCAGATCCAATGAAATCCAATCAAAAATTATTATTACAGAATTGACAACAGATGAAAAAGTTGAACCAGAAGATGATGATGATGATGATGATGATGATGAAGAAAAAACGACGGTATCGGCTAATACAAAATCAAATGAAAAATTGAATATTCCAATTGATGCAAAAACTCCAATTGATTTTGATCCAATTCGAAATCCATCAACAACATCGACAACAACAACAACAACAGCGGTTATGGCTTCAAATGATGATGATGATGATGATGATGATGATTCAACGAATATAAAATTACAATATAATTTAAATGATTCAATGATTGTTATGGAAGAAGAAGAAAAAGAAGATGGTGTTAAAGTTACCACTGATGAAGTTATCAACAAACAAGCCGCCACTGCCGCCACTGCCACTGCCACTGCCGTCGAAACAATTTCAACAGTTCCTCCAACCAATGATGAATTAATGATTTTAAAATATAAAAGTGAAAATCCAATTTTAGAAGATGCATTACTTCGTCGTTCGGGTACGAGTGGTCGTAGCAGCAGCAACAGCAGCCGTAACAGCAGCAGCCGCAACAACAGCAGTAGCAACGCTAGCCGACGTCGTCCACTTACAACACAATATATTATTGATGATTTTCAACGACGTCGACGTCTTGATGATAATCAATTAACAGCAATGATGACCCGACCCGATGATGAACAAAACCAAAAACAACAACAACAACAACAACAAATGAAAATGAGTGAAAATGTTTTATCAAAGAGTGGAATTGATGGAACCAGTGGAACAACTTCTATTTTATATAATTTTATGAATGTACCGGAAATGGAGACGACGACGACCACGACCGTAACAAAATCGATGACGATGATTACAAAAACAAAAACAAAAGGAGGAGGAGTTGGTGGTGGTGGTGGTGGTGAGGGTCGTGGTGATGGTAGCGGCAATGGCAATGGCAGTGACGGTGTTGATGGAAATTCTCGTAATGATGATGAATTTGGTAAGTTTTTTATTTGTTTTTTTGTTTTTTGTGACTGAGTGAAAATTTTTAAGAAATTTTACTTTTTTTGAGTGGAAATTTTTTTAAGATATTTTACTTGTTTGAGTGGAAATTTTTCTAAGGCGTTTTACATTTTTGAGTGGAATTTCAAAGTGAATTCTTTATAGTCGGAATGGAAAATTTGTTTGAAAAAATCTGCTTTCGGAGTGGAATTTTCTCAAAGAAATTTCCCTTTTGTGAGTGGAATTTTCTCAAAGAAATTTCCCTTTTGTGAGTGGAATTTTTCAAAGAAATTTCCTTTTGTGAGTGGAATTTTTTAAAGAAATTTCCTTTTTTGAGTTGAATTTTTCAAAGAAATTTCCTTTTGTGAGTGGAATTTTTCAAAGAAATTTCCCTTTTGTGAGTGAAATTTTTCAAAGAAATTTCCCTTTTGTGAGTGAAATTTTTCAAAGAAATTTCCTTTTGTGAGTGGAATTTTTCAAAGAAATTTCCCTTTTGTGAGTGGAATTTTTCAAAGACAATTTCCTTTTTTGATTTGAATTTCTAAGACATTTTCCCTTCTGAGTGGAATATCTGTAAAGGAAATGCTCTTTTATGAGTGAAATAATTTCTAAGTAATTCTGTTTTTTTTGTCTGAGTGGAAAAGTTTTTCCAAGGTTTCTAGAAAAAAAAAAAATCCTGTCTTTAAATTCCAATTTTCCAAAGAAATTTCCTATATTTTTGAGTGGAAAAATTGTTTTGGAAAATTTTATAAGAAATTTTTTCACTTTTGAGTGGAATTCCGAATAAAATTTTACTTGGAATTTTCTGAGTGGAATTTTTAAGACCCTTTATCCTTCTGAGTGGAATTTTCCAAAGAAATTTCCTTTTTTTTTTTTTTTTTTTTTTTTTTGAGTGGAATATCTTTTTTTACAAACAAATGCCTTTCTGAGTGGAATTTGCTGCCTTTTTGAGTGGAAAATAAATTTCTTTTTATCTTTTTTGTGAGTGGAAAAAATTGTTTTGAAATTTTATAAGAAATTTCCTCATTTCAGAGTGGAATTTTTTAAGACCCTTTACCATGTTGAGTGAGTGCAACATTTTTCAAAGAGAAATTTCCGTTTTTTTTTTAGGGGAATCTCTTTTTTTTTTTCTTTTCTTTTTTTTTTTTTTAAGCTATTCTGAGTGGAATTTGTCTATGAGTAAATTCTTTTTTTGTCTGAGTGGAAAAAATTGTTTTGAAAATTATTTCGTAAAAAGAAAATCTCCCCACCCCCCCCATCCCCCCCCCATCCCCCGCTACCCCTTTTACGATTACAATTTACATTTCTTGAGAGGAGTGGGAATTTGCGGGAGAAACTTTACTTTTTATGAGTGGAATTTTAAATAAATTTTAATTTTCCCTCAGTGGAATTTTTCACAAAAGAAGAAGAATTTTCAAATTTTTTCTATTATGAGTGGAATTTTTTTTTTTGGTGAGTGATTTTTTGAGTGAAATTTTTTTTTTTTTTTTCAAATTTAATAAGAAAATCAATTTTCTGAATAAAAAAATAAATAATTTTTACTTGTTTTTTTTTTTTTTTTTCGTCTTCATTCAATCATTTCATTTCATTTCATTTTTTCAACTCTACCCCCACCTTCTTCTTCAACTTTAACTTCAACTTCAACTTCAACTTTCAGACCCTACTGAAAATTCCAATCAAAATCAATCGAATCCAATCAATCCAACAATTGACCAACATTCAAAAAATTATCATCAACAATCAAAATCGAACCGTAACACAGAACAATTGGACAATGACCGAGACCGTGACCGAGACCGAGACCGAGACCAATCAAATTTAAATCGATTTTATTATTATGATGATTTTTGTCGAATAACAACAAAAAAAATATTTGGTAATTTTGAAGATGATTCAGCAAAAACAACAACAGCAACAACAACAACAACAACAACAACAAATCAACAGACAAATCAACAACAATTTATTGAAACGGAACAATCGGAAATAACTGAACAAAATATTGGAAATATGGAAATTGATCAACCAGAACAAGAACAAGAACAAGAACATGAACAATTTACGATGATGACGACGACGACATCTTCAGCTGATAATGACATGATAATGGAATATCAAATGAATGAAGGTGGTGAAGGAGTCGAAACAGTCGAAACCGAAAAAAATCATCATCATGGTCTTTTACATCGTTTTCTATTACATGGTGAACGACCAACGCCAACCGCTTCCGAAACCGAAGCTGCAACAATTTTAACAACAATTAAAAGTGGTGAATTGCTTGGTCGAATGTTACCAGAAAAATTTATAATAACCGGTTTGGATTCAGACGGAACGGGAGAAGTTGCAACAGCCGGCGGAACATTTGCTGGTGTTGAAGAAGCAACGATGCCGCCGCCGCCACCGTCACAAACAACACAAACAACACAAATTACAATATCACAAACATCATCGAATGGTGATGGTGATGGAGCCGTTTGTAGTGGCAGTAGCGGTGGTGATAGTGGCCGTTTAATTATTGATGAAGATTGTGTTGCAACAGACAGTGACGGTCAACAAAATAATAAAATTGAAGTTGAACTTAAATTTATAACAACGGAAGATGAAGTTGCAACAACGGTAGAAGATCATGATGATGCAGCAGCAGCAGCAGCAGCAGCAGGAGCCGATACCATAACATTATCATCATCAGATGAACAACAACAACAACAACAACAACAACAAGAAGATATGATTACATCCATTTTTAATGCTTTTGAAGAAAGTCGTCAACACAATAATCATAATATAAATAATAATGTTGTAATGATTCAAATGGAGACAGCCGAAACAGCCGTTTCCGAAAATGTTGAAGATGTTGAAGATGTTGAAAATGTTCGTATATTATTTAATAATCAATTGGAAAGTACGGCAATGCCACAATCTGACCATTTAGATGCACTTGCATCGGCCGCTCTACAACAGGAAGAAATGCAATTGCAACAGGAGTTGCAACAGCGGCAACGTGAACAGGAAGAAGAACAACGACAACAACAACAACAACAACAAATGTTGCAACAGCAACAATATGCGTTGCAACAGCAGCAACAACAACAACAACAACGGTTGCAACAGTTGCAACAGCAACAGGAACAACGGCAACGACAATTGCTGCAACAACAACAACAACAGTTACATGAACAACAACAACAACAGTTAGAAGATGAACAACCAGATGATGATATTCAATTGTTATTTGAAGATGATGATGATGATGAAGAAGCAGCGGCAGCGGCGTCAGCGGCAGCAGCAGCGGCTGGTACTGGTGGTGCTTCTGGTACTGGTGGTGCTGAAGGTGGTGCTGCTGAATCAGATCAATTGAATCAAACAAGAGCATTACCAAATCGTATCATACGAAATTTAACGGAAGAGGTAAAATAAAATTCAACATCTTTTTGCTTACTCTTAGAATAGAAGAACAGAGTTTAATTTTTAAATTTAAAAAATTTTTTTTTCATTTTCAGCAACGTGCTGAAATTAAAAGTCGTTCAAATTTATGGCATACCGTTGCAATTGTACGTGGTACAAATTTTACCGTTGACGGTTTCCTTGATTATAATGATTGGAATGCGGCAACGGCCATTAATTTAAATTCCGAAAATTTACCAGATTTAAACCAAAGAAATATTATTGGGTTGGAAGAGGGAACACCCTATCGATTTCGGGTGACCGCCATCAATACGGTGGGATTGGGCGAACCCGGTGAAGTAAGTTGATGTGTAGTTTTTTTTTCAGTTAAAAATCGTAATGAAACGACTCTCAATTGATTTAATTTCTCTTTTTGTCTGATAGATTGCTTCATTCAAGACATGTTTACCGGGATTTCCGGGCGCTCCAATATCAATAAAAATTATTAAATCACCGGCGGGCGGTGCACAAATCACCTGGGAACCGCCAACCATTTCGGCAACGCCCATTTTAGAGTATTCCGTTTATTTGGCGGTCAAATCAACCGTACCGATAACGCAACCGCCTCAATTGTCATTCGTTCGCGTCTACTTGGGATTACCGCAAATTTGTCATGTGACCAGTGAAACATTGGATACGGCTCACGTTGATTATTCCGCAAAACCGGCAATTATTTTTCGTATAGCCGCACGTAACATAAAAGGTTATGGTCCGGCAACGCAAGTTCGTTGGCTTCAAGGTAAATTGAAAAAAAAAAAATTGGAAAAAACAAAAATTTTAATTGGTTTTTTTCCCTTCCCTCCCTCGCCCCCCCCCCACCCCCCCTCAATTCAAAAGAAATGTTTGCAAAATTAAATCTTCCGACGATGGCGCCAACGCCGATATCTGGCAATCAAACAGTTGCAACGGGTGTTGCAACAACTGGAACTGGAACTGGGACAAGTGATACAAGTGAAGATGATGAATATGAAACAGAAGCTGAAGGTGAAGCTGATTCAATAATAACAGATGATGGTCGTCGTCGATCGTCAACAAGATACGAAACACAAACATTATCATCGGCATCATCAGCAGCAGCCGCAGCCGCAGCAGCAGCATCAAATGTTTATATAACAAATTTAAGTAAAATTTATGCAAATAGTGCAGGAATTGCAAGTCCAATTGATGGTGGCCACGGTGCCGTTATTTCACCAATAAGTAAAAGTCATTTATTGGGTCATCGAAATAGTACAAAATTATTACCATCACCGTATGGTAATGCTGGAATGAGTACAGCAGCGGCAGCGGCAGCCGCTTCTTCTTTAACAACTTCAAGAGCTGCTGCTGCTGCTGCTGCTGCTGCTGCTGCTTCAATGCCTGGTACAAGTGGAAGTTCTCGTGGTGGTCGAGGTGGTGGAAAAGGTTCAAGACAATCTGCAGCAGCTGCAGCCGCCGCTGCTGCTGCTTCTTCTTCTTCATCTTCCTCTACAACATATTTTGGTCGTCATCAAGATCAATTTGAAATGATTCCAATTAAGAAAAAAACTACAGCTGCTGCTGCTGCTGCTGCTGCTGCTGCTGCTCGTAAAAATAAAAATAAAAATACAAATTCAAAAACGACAACAACGAAAAAGAATTCTGGTGGCGGTGGTGGAGTTGGAAGTGGAAGTGGAAGACCACGTAAAATACCATTAAATACTACTACTACTGCTGCGGCTGCTGCTGCTAGTGGAAGTGATAGTAGTAATAATATTAATAATCGTCCAACGGCAAAATCAACAACGGCATCGGCTACAAAACGTGGTGCTTCAGGACGTGGTGGTGGTGGTGGTGGTGGTGGCGGTGGTGGTACTGAACGTGGTGGTTCTTCTTCGTCATCATCGGCAGCAAAACGTGCAAAAACGACACAAGCAAGAAAAAATCAACGTCGTTAAAAAAAAACAACAACAACAAAACAAAAAAAAAAACAAAAAACAAAACAAAAAAAAAACGGATTTTTTTTTTTTTTTTTTTAATGAAATTTTGGTTTTTAGGTTTTTTTTTTTTTATTTTAAGTTTTTTTTTTTTTTTTTAGTTTTGCTCGAAAAAATTGTAAAGAAACAACATTTTTTTTTTTTCTTTTTTTTTTTAATTTCTTTGAATTTATTTTAATTTTAATTTTTTTTTTGGTTTTCCATGGAATGAAATATATTAAATATAATAAAATATATATTTAAAAAAAAAAAAAAAACGAATGTTTGTTTTTTTTTTTTTTGAATTGAAATCGATTTTGAAATCGCTCCTGAAATCGCCAGTCAAATCGTTCATGAAATCGATCTTGAAATCGCTCATGAAATCGCCAGTCAAATCGCCCCTGAAATCGATCTTGAAATAGCTCCTGAAATCGTTCCTGGATTCGTTCCTGAAATCGCCAGTCAAATCGCTCATGAAATCGCTCCAGAAATCGCTCCCGAAATCGCCAGTCAAATCGCTCATGAAATCGCTCATGAAATCGCTCCAGAAATAGCTCCCGAAATCGCTCTTGAAACCGCTCCCGAAATCGTCCTTGAAATCGCTTCCGAAATCGCTCCCGAAATCGCCAGTCAAATCGATCTTGAAATCGCCCCTGAAATCGATCTTGAAATCGCTCCTGAAAACGCTCTTGAAATCGGCCTTGAAATCGCCGCTGAAATCGATCTTGAAATAGCTCCTGAAATCGTTCCCGAAGTCGCTCCTGAAATCGCCAGTCAAATCGCTCATGAAATCGCTCTTGAAATCGCTCCTTAAATCGTCCTTGAAATCGCTCCCGAAATCGCCAGTCAAATCGATCTTGAAATCGCTCCTGAAAACGCTCTTGAAATCGCTCCTGAAATCGGTCTTGAAATCGCCGCTGAAATCGATCTTGAAATCGCTCCTGAAATCGTCCTTGAAATCGCTCCCGAAATCGCTCTTGAAAACGCTCCCGAAATCGCCAGTCAAATCGCTCATGAAATCGTTCCCGAAGTCGCTCCTGAAATCGCCAGTCAAATCGCTCATGAAATCGCTCTTGAAATCGCTCCCGAAATCGACCTTGAAATCGCCAGTCAAATCGCTCATGAAATCGCTCCTGAAAACGCTCCTGAAATCGCTCATGAAATCGCTCCAGAAATCGCCATTGAAATCGCTCCCGAAATCGCCATTGAAATCGCTCCCGAAATCGCTCTTGAAACCGCTCCTTAAATCGTCCTTGAAATCGCTCCCGAAATCGCCAGTCAAATCGCTCATGAAATCGCTCCTGAAAACGCTCATGAAATCGCTCCAGAAATCGCTCCAGAAATCGCCATTGAAATCGCTCCCGAAATCGCTCTTAAAACCGCTCCCGAAATCGTCCTTGAAATCGCTCCCGAAATCGCCAGTCAAATCGCTCATGAAATCGCTCCCGAAAACGCTCCTGAAATCGCTCATGAAATCGCTCCTGAAATCGCCATTGAAATCGCTCCCGAAATCGCACTTGAAATCGCCAGTCAAATCGCTCATGAAATCGCTCCTGAAATCGCTCTTGAAATCGCTCCCGAAAACGCCAGTCAAATCGCTCATGAAATCGCTCCTGAAAACGCTCCTGAAATCGCTCATGAAATCGCTCCAGAAATCGCCATTGAAATCGCTCCCGAAATCGACCTTGAAATCGCCAGTCAAATCGCTCATGAAACCGCTCCCGAAATCGTCCTTGAAATCGCTTCCGAAATCGCCAGTCAAATCGATCTTGAAATCGCTCCTGAAAACGCTCTTGAAATCGCTCTTGAAATCGCTCCTGAAATCGCTCCTGAAATCGCTCTTGAAACCGCTCCCGAAATCGCCAGTCAAATCGCTCCTGAAATCGATCTTGAAATCGCCCCTGAAATGGTTTCTGAAATCGCTCCTGAAAACGCTCCTGAAATCGCTCCCGAAAACGCCCCTGAAATCGCCCTTTAAAAAACGCCCTTTAAATCGCCCTTTAAAAACGCTCTTTAAACAACGCCCTTTAAAAATCGCCGTCAGTCAAATCGCTCCATTCCATTGCATTGCATATTGCATTGATTTGATTTTTCCAATGTGTCGTAAATGGACCTTAATCAAATAGAAAAAAAAAATCGAATTTCATTTTGCGTTCTTTTCTTGTTCATGTTTTCATGTTTTCATGTTTTTTGTATGTGTAAAATGCGCTTGTGTGCATTTATTTTTGTTGTTGGTTTTTTTTTTTAATGTACAGAGTAAAAAAATTTATTTGTGTGGTTTTTTTTGCAATGTATTTAAAATTAAAAAAAAATAATTGTAGTACTGAAAAAGTGTAAAAGTGCAGAGGGAGTGCAGAGGAGTGCAGAGGAGTGTAAAAGTGTAAAGGAGTTGCAACTGCACTTGATTTGTTTTTTTTTTTTCTGTGATTGTATGGGTTATGTTTTGGAGGAGGTGGTGGTGGTTTTTTTGTGGTTTTTTGGTGGAGGTTGTGATGGTGTTTTTTTTTTGGTGCTGGTGGGGAGTAAAACAAACAAAAACAAAAACAAAAAATCAATTCCTTTTCAAATGATTTCAAATGAAAATTTATTTATTGATTTGATTTGATTTGATTTGATTTGATTCATTTCAGTGTGTTTGGTTGCGGGTTTGAGTTTGTTTTTTTTACTGTTTTTTTTTACTATTTGTTTTTTTTGTGATAATTAAATTTTTTTTGTGATAACAACAACAACAACAACAAAAATGGATAAAAAAAAAATAATAAAAGATGATTTGCAGCAGCAGCACCAACAGCAACAGCACCAAAACCAGAACCAGAACCAGCAACAAAACCAGCAACAACAGCCAGAAGATCAATTTGATGATGATGATGATGAAGACAACAAAGGAATGAATGAAGAAGAAGAAGATGATGATGATGATGATGAGGAAGAGGAAGAGGAAGTTAGTTCCAATAAATAAAAATTAAAAAAACTCCCCACAAAAAAATCCTTCAATTTTATGAGATTTTTTGGCTGAATTGTACTTTACGGGCGAAGCCCGTAAAGTGCAATTTAGCCCCCCTAACTTGAAGGGGGGGCTCCCCCGACAAACTTTTGTTCTAGCGTTTTTGGGGGAGGCGCCCCGTTTGCCCAGGAGGGGGGGACAAAGTTTGTATGGAAAAAAATTTTTTTTCCCCTCTAGGGGGGAAATTTTTATCGGAAGGGGTAAAGGACCACCCCTCATGAAACTTTTGTTCGGGACTTACGCTCCCCCCCTATACGTGGGGCGGGGGGGGACTGAATTTTTCACTCGATGGAAAAGCTGCAGACCGAAGCTATTTATTTCCTATCAGATTGCATTCCTTAAGCAAATTTGTCAACAAAAAAAAACTGCGGATGGGGTTTGCTCGGTGGATAACAGAAAGGGAGTAATAATCTTTAAAGGCGCCGAAGGCGCTGCAGACAGAAGCTATTTATTTCCTATCAGATTGCATTCCTTAAGCAAATTTGTCAAAAAAAAAAACTGCGGATGGGGTTTGCTCGGTGGATAACAGAAAGGGAGTAATAATCTTTAAAGGCGCCGAAGGCGCTGCAGACAGAAGCTATTTATTTCCTATCAGATTGCATTCCTTAAGCAAATTTGTCAAAAAAAAACTGCGGATGGGGTTTGCTCGGTGGATAACAGAAAGGGAGTAATAATCTTTAAAGGCGCCGAAGGCGCTGCAGACAGAAGCTATTTATTTCCTATCAGATTGCATTCCTTAAGCAAATTTGTCAAAAAAAAAACTGCGGATGGGGTTTGCTCGGTGGATAACAGAAAGGGAGTAATAATCTTTAAAGGCGCCGAAGGCGCTGCAGACAGAAGCTATTTATTTCCTATCAGATTGCATTCCTTAAGCAAATTTGTCAAAAAAAAAAACTGCGGATGGGGTTTGCTCGGTGGATAACAGAAAGGGAGTAATAATCTTTAAAGGCGCCGAAGGCGCTGCAGACAGAAGCTATTTATTTCCTATCAGATTGCATTCCTTAAGCAAATTTGTCAAAAAAAAAAACTGCGGATGGGGTTTGCTCGGTGGATAACAGAAAGGGAGTAATAATCTTTAAAGGCGCCGAAGGCGCTGCAGACAGAAGCTATTTATTTCCTATCAGATTGCATTCCTTAAGCAAATTTGTCAACAAAAAAAAACTGCGGATGGGGTTTGCTCGGTGGATAACAGAAAGGGAGTAATAATCTTAAAGGCGCCGAAGGCGCTGCAGACAGAAGCTATTTATTTCCTATCAGATTGCATTCCTTAAGCAAATTTGTCAACAAAAAAAAACTGCGGATGGGGTTTGCTCGGTGGATAACAGAAAGGGAGTAATAATCTTTAAAGGCGCCGAAGGCGCTGCAGACAGAAGCTATTTATTTCCTATCAGATTGCATTCCTTAAGCAAATTTGTCAAAAAAAAAAACTGCGGATGGGGTTTGCTCGGTGGATAACAGAAAGGGAGTAATAATCTTTAAAGGCGCCGAAGGCGCTGCAGACAGAAGCTATTTATTTCCTATCAGATTGCATTCCTTAAGCAAATTTGTCAAAAAAAAACTGCGGATGGGGTTTGCTCGGTGGATAACAGAAAGGGAGTAATAATCTTTAAAGGCGCCGAAGGCGCTGCAGACAGAAGCTATTTATTTCCTATCAGATTGCATTCCTTAAGCAAATTTGTCAAAAAAAAAACTGCGGATGGGGTTTGCTCGGTGGATAACAGAAAGGGAGTAATAATCTTTAAAGGCGCCGAAGGCGCTGCAGACAGAAGCTATTTATTTCCTATCAGATTGCATTCCTTAAGCAAATTTGTCAAAAAAAAAAACTGCGGATGGGGTTTGCTCGGTGGATAACAGAAAGGGAGTAATAATCTTTAAAGGCGCCGAAGGCGCTGCAGACAGAAGCTATTTATTTCCTATCAGATTGCATTCCTTAAGCAAATTTGTCAAAAAAAAAAACTGCGGATGGGGTTTGCTCGGTGGATAACAGAAAGGGAGTAATAATCTTTAAAGGCGCCGAAGGCGCTGCAGACAGAAGCTATTTATTTCCTATCAGATTGCATTCCTTAAGCAAATTTGTCAAAAAAAAAAACTGCGGATGGGGTTTGCTCGGTGGATAACAGAAAGGGAGTAATAATCTTTAAAGGCGCCGAAGGCGCTGCAGACAGAAGCTATTTATTTCGCTAAATTTGAGCCCAAAAATGTAAATTTGTAAATTTTTAAACACCCCCTGTCCCTCGTATTAGGGGGGAGGCCTTAGTGCGGAACAAAATTTTCAGGGGGGTGGCCCCTTGCCCCTTTCAGTATCAATTTTCCTTTTAGAAATGAAAAAAAAAAAATTTCATACAAACTTTGCCCCCCCCTCCTGGACGAAGGGGTTCGGGCGCCACCTAGTCCCGGAACTAAAGTTGCTTGGTTTGGGCCTCCCCTCCATTTCAGGTACTAAAATTTAAAATCGGAGGGGGGGAACACTTTTACTTTTTGGGAATTTTGAAATTTTCAAAACTCCCCCCTGCCCCACGTATAGGGGGGGGAGCCTAAGTCCGGAACAAAAGTTTCATGAGGGGTGGTCCTTTACCCCTTCCGATAAAAATTTCCCCCCTAGAGGGGAAAAAAAAATTTTTTCCATACAAACTTTGCCCCCCCCTCCTGGCCAAACGGGGCGCCTCCCCCAAAAACGCTAGAACAAAAGTTTGTCGGGGGGGTATTCCCCTTGATTTTCCCACCCTAAAATTAAATTTCGTGTCTTCGCCCGTAAAGTACAATTTAGCCGATTTTTTTTTAATTAATTAATTAATTTTTTAAATTTTGCCCCCCAACCCCCTTCCCCCCACCTGCCCCCGTGCTTTTGCAGTTTCAAGATGCAACCGGTGGTGACGGCGACGGCGACGGCGACGGTGGTGGCTTTGATAAATTTGAAAATTTTCCCGTAGTGTATACTAGAAAAAATAATGATGGCGAAAAAATGTCTTTGGAATTGGCATTACAGGAAGGACAATTAGCAATTGATTATTTTTTTAATAATAAATTTGAAGAGGCAAATAATTTAATGAAACCTTGGTAAGTTTTATTGTTTTTCCTTTCCAATTCAATTCAATTCAATTTGGAACCAAAAATATAAAGAATAATTAAGAGCTTATTAATAAAACCCCTGCACAAATTCAGGACAAATATCAGTTTGTATCATTCGGTGGGAAGTTGCGTATTTTTATTTCTAAAAGCAATGCTAACATTTGAACAACAAAATATTATTGAAACGTCATTGGCGCTGAAGCGATGCCTGACCGTTTGTAATCGATATCGTAAAAAAATTACAATCACCGACACCATCATTGGAAAAACATTTAAAAATAAGGTTTGGAAGGAATCAATAATTGCATTCCATTGAGTTTTTCTTTCTCTTTCCAACTCTTCGCAAAATTTCCATAATAATAATAATAATAATTATTAAATATTTTTTTCTCACACACGCGTCCACGTCCCGGCACAGTCCAATTACGAACAATATACGGAATTGGAAGCGCACGCTGAATTATGTTCAGCGGAAGTGTTATTATTACAGGCAATCATTACATTTTTGGAAGATGAAACGTTAACGAGTTTAATTAAAGGTGCACTCAAAATCCGTACATGTTTTAATAGTTACAAGTGAATATTTATTTATTTATATAATTATACTATTACTATTTATTATGGGAAATTCCCGGGAATTTATTGGTCAATTTTTGAAATCGGAATTTTTTTGTTTGGTGGTTTTTATTGTAGTGCGCATAATCTCGTAAATAATATTATGTCTATAATGACGAACGGACGCCATTTCAAAATTCAAATTAAACAGTAACAGTAATAACAGTAGCTATTGCGCATGTACAAATAATATATTTATATTTTTTTTCTGTTTGTTTTTGTTCATCGTCATTCTGTGAGTCTGCGTCTGTGCCTTCCTTCATCAATCATAATAAAAAAAAAAAATGGAAGCGCGCGCATGGAAACAAACAAACAAACAAACAAACAGAAAAAAAATTTCTAATTTTATTAATGAATTTGTCAATCATGCAAATGCGCAGAACTGCTTTTTTTTTTAATTTAATATTCGTAGAAACGAAGGTCAACGTTTCGTTTTGTTTTGTTTTTTTTTTTTTATTCCCTTGAACATATTCAAACATCTCACCTCCAATAATAATAATCCAAGGTTACGTTGGATGGAGTTTTTTTTTTTTTTATTATTATTTGTTTTTTACTGTTATTTTATGCAAATGCGCAGCATCGCGTAATTGCATGCAATTGTATTATTGTGTTTTGTGTTGGAGTGTGTATTTATTTATCGCAACCTTGATGCTACATGCTACATGGAATTAAAAAAAAAAAAAAAACCAGTTTTCGAATGTTGCCAATTAATTTTTTTTTTTCGTTTGTTGTAAAAAACAATATTAAAATATTGATAAGTTCAAGTTCGAAATTGAACTGGAGGAAGTTCGAAAGTTCCCGAATGAGTTCGAAATTAACTGGAGTAAGTTCGAAAGTTCCCGAATAAGTTCGAAATTAACTGGAGGAAGTTCGAAATTAACTGGAGGAAGTTCGAAATTAACTGGAGGAAGTTCGAAAGTTCCCGAACAAGTTCGAAATTAACTGGAGTAAGTTCGAAAGTTTCCGAACAAGTTCGCAATTAACTGGAGTAAGTTCGAAAGTTCCCGAATGAGTTCGAAATTAACTGGAGGAAGTTCAAAAGTTCCCGAATAAGTTCGAAATTAACTGGAAGAAGTTCGAAATTAACTGGAGGAAGTTCGAAATTAACTGGAGGAAGTTCGAAAGTTCCCGAACAAGTTCGAAATTAACTGGAGGAAGTTCGAAAGTTCCCGAACAAGTTCGAAATTAACTGGGGGAAGTTCGAAAGTTCCCGAACAAGTTCCCGAACAAGTTCGAAATTAACTGGAGGAAGTTCGAAAGTTCCCGAACAAGTTCGAAATTAACTGGAGGAAGTACGAAAGTTCCCGAACAAGTTCGAAATTAACTGGAGGAAGTTCGAAAGTTCCCGAACAAGTTCGAAATTAACTGGGGGAAGTTCGAAAGTTCCCGAACAAGTTCGAAATCAACTGGAGTAAGTTCGAAAGTTCCCGAACAAGTTCGAAAGTTCCCGAACAAGTTCGAAATTAACTGGAGGAAGTTCAAAAGTTCCCGTACAAGTTCGAAATTAACTGGAGGAAGTTCAAAAGTTCCCGTACAAGTTCGAAATTAACTGGAGGAAGTTCGAAAGTTCCCGTACAAGTTCGAAATTAACTGGAGTAAGTTCGAAAGTTCCCGAACAAGTTCGAAATCAACTGGAGTAAGTTCGAAAGTTCCCGAACAAGTTCGAAATTAACTGGAGGAAGTTCGAAAGTTCCCGAACAAGTTCGAAAGTTCCCGAACAAGTTCGAAATTAACTGGGGGAAGTTCGAAAGTTCCCGAACAAGTTCGAAATCAACTGGAGTAAGTTCGAAAGTTCCCGAACAAGTTCGAAAGTTCCCGAACAAGTTCGAAATTAACTGGAGGAAGTTCAAAAGTTCCCGTACAAGTTCGAAATTAACTGGAGGAAGTTCAAAAGTTCCCGTACAAGTTCGAAATTAACTGGAGGAAGTTCGAAAGTTCCCGAACAAGTTCGAAATTAACTGGAGGAAGTTCGAAAGTTCCCGAACAAGTTCGAAATTAACTGAAGGAAGTTCGAAAGTTCCCGAACAAGTTCGAAATTAACTGGAGGAAGTTCGAAAGTTCCCGAACAAGTTCGAAATTAATTGGAGGAAGTTCGAAAGTTCCCGAATAAGTTCGAAATCAATTGGAGGAAGTTCGAAAGTTCCCGAATAAGTTCGAAATTAACTGAAGGAAGTTCGAAAGTTCCCGAATAAGTTCGAAAGTTCCCGAACAAGTTCGAAATTAACTGGAGGAAGTTCGAAAGTTCCCGAACAAGTTCGAAATTAACTGAAGCAAGTTCGAAATTAACTGGAGGAAGTTCGAAAGTTCCCGAACAAGTTCGAAATTAACTGGAGGAAGTTCGAAAGTTCCCGAACAAGTTCGAAATTAACTGGAGGAAGTTCGAAAGTTCCCGAATAAGTTCGAAAGTTCCCGAACAAGTTTGAAATTAACTGGAAGAAGTTCGAAAGTTCCCGAATAAGTTCGAAATTAACTGGAGTAGGTTCGAAAGTTCCCGAACAAGTTCGAAATCAACTGGAGTAAGTTCGAAAGTTCCCTAAGAAGTTCGAAATTAACTGAATTAAGTTTGAAAGTTCCCGAACAAGTTCGAAATTAAATGAATTAAGTTTGAAAGTTCCCGAACAAGTTTGAAATTAACTGGAGGAAGTTCGAAAGTTCCCGAACAAGTTCGAAATTAACTGGAGGAAGTTCGAAAGTTCCCGAACAAGTTCGAAATCAATTGGAGGAAGTTCGAAAATTCCCGAATAAGTTCGAAATTAACTGGAGGAAGTTCGAAAAAAAAAAAATCCAGAACATTTCAACACATTAGAGCCGGCACCGGCACTTCCAGGCGGTTTTTGTTTTTGCTTTGCTTTTCTTTGTACAAAAAAAATTCCAATTTCAAAAAAAAATGCCCTGCAAAAACCAAACTAAAATTTTTTATTGTATTTTTTTTATTAATATTTGTTTTTTAATCTCTCTCTCTCTCTCTCTCTCTCTTTCTTTCTCTTATAATCTATTTTTTTGGTTATCAATTCTCGATGACGGACGACGGACGACGGACGAACGAACGAACGCTTCAGAGAATGCAAAATGATTTTAGAGCAACGTGATTGGGAAACGAATGAATCCCGGCAACATTTTGAAAGTGGCGTTCGCATGGGTTTGGGTACATTTAATTTAATGATTTCATTGTTACCGGGACGTGTCATAAAATTATTAGAATTTATTGGATTCAATGGGAATAAGGTAATTATTATTAAATTAACATCATTAGTAACACCAACAGCAGCAGCAGCAGCAGCGCCATCTCTTAGCGATGTGATAATGAAAATTTTTTTTTTGGTGGAAAGGTACCTTAACAGGAGTACCTTACCGCCTATGATGTATAGATGGCGCTCTTAATCTAAATAATTTTTCTATTTGTGTTAAAAAAAAAACAACAAAAAAGTGTTAAGTGCCTTTTTTCTTTTTCCTTTTTTTTTTTTTTTTTGGTGCAGAAAAATGGATTGGATGATTTAATGGCCGGCTATGGAATGACTGGCATTCGTCAAATTTTATGCGCCATGACATTACTCGGTTATCATTTAATTGTTTGTTTTGTGTTGAGCCATCAAGAAGGTGATTTGGCATTGTGTGAAGAAATTTTAACAAATCAATTGTCGGTAAGTTAACTGGAACTGGAACGGGGACGGGGGGACGGGGGACTGGAACCTTGACCAGTTCTTAAACAAAACAATCCGACAATTGAACAATTCTTGTTTTGTTTTTTTTTCTTTACAGCAATATTCGGAAGGCGCTTGGTTTTTATTCTTTAAAGGACGACTCGAATTTATGCGTGCCAATTTGGATGAAGCCATTTTTTGGTATAAACGGTCCTGGAAATCCCAAAATGTTTGGCCACAATTTCATCATTTATGCTTTTGGGAATTGCTTTGGGTTAATTGGTAAATAAATTTTGATTGTTTTTTGATTGGTTAACTTACCATCCGTCCCGTCCCCGTCCCTGCTCCCTCACAAATTGGAGGAACTTAACTTTCCGTCGACGGTGTCAAAGAGTTAAAAAAAAAAAATAAATTTCAATCAAAATATGAGAGGTTTCGGTTCGAAAAATGTTAGGTTAAGTAAGAAAATGTTAGGTTTTGGTTCGAAAATGTTAGGTTAAGGTCCGGAAATGTTAGGTAAAGTAAGAAAATGTTAGGTTCTGGTTCGAAAATGTTAGGTTATGGTTCGAAAATGTTAGGTTATGGTTCGAAAATGTTAGGTTAAGTCAGAAAATGTTAGGTTAAGGTTCGAAAATGTTAGGTTAAGTCAGAAAATGTTAGGTTAAGTAAGAAAATGTTAGGTTAAGGTCCAAAAATGTTAGGTTCGGGTTCAAAAATGTTAGGTTGAGTAAGAAAATGTTAGGTTAAGGTCCGGAAATGTTAGGTAAAGTAAGAAAATGTTAGGTTAAGGTCCAAAAATGTTAGGTTCGGGTTCAAAAATGTTAGGTTGAGTAAGAAAATGTTAGGTTAAGGTCCGGAAATGTTAGGTAAAGTAAGAAAATGTTAGGTTGAGTTCGAAAATGTTAGGTTAAGGTCCGAAAATGTTAGGTAAAGTAAGAAAATGTTAGGTTCAGGTCCGGAAATGTTAGGTTAAGTGAGAAAATGTTAGGTCAAGGTCTGGAAATGTTAGGTAAAGTAAGAAAATGTTGGGTTGAGTTCGAAAATGTTAGGTTAAGGTTCAAAAATGTTAGTTTGAGTAAGAAAATGTTAGGTTATGGTTCAAAAATGTTAGGTTAAGTAAGAAAATGTTAGGTTAAGGTCCAAAAATGTTAGGTTCGGGTTCAAAAATGTTAGGTTGAGTAAGAAAATGTTAGGTTAAGGTCCGGAAATGTTAGGTAAAGTAAGAAAATGTTAGGTTAAGGTCCAAAAATGTTAGGTTCGGGTTCAAAAATGTTAGGTTGAGTAAGAAAATGTTAGGTTAAGGTCCGGAAATGTTAGGTAAAGTAAGAAAATGTTAGGTTGAGTTCGAAAATGTTAGGTTAAGGTTCAAAAATGTTAGGTTAAGTAAGAAAATGTTAGGTTTCGGTCCGAAAATGTTAGGTAAAGTAAGAAAATGTTAGGTCAAGGTCCGAAAATGTTAGGTTAAGGTCCGAAAATGTTAGGTAAAGTAAGAAAATGTTAGGTTCAGGTCCGGAAATGTTAGGTTAAGTGAGAAAATGTTAGGTCAAGGTCTGGAAATGTTAGGTAAAGTAAGAAAATGTTGGGTTGAGTTCGAAAATGTTAGGTTAAGGTTCAAAAATGTTAGTTTGAGTAAGAAAATGTTAGGTTATGGTTCAAAAATGTTAGGTTAAGGAAGAAAATGTTAGGTTTAGGTCCAAAAATGTTAGGTAAAGTAAGAAAATGTTATGTTGAGTAAGAAAATGTTAGGTTAAGGTTCAAAAATGTTAGGTTCAGGTTCGAAAATGTTAGGTTCTGGTCCGAAAATGTTAGGTAAAGTAAGAAAATGTTAGGTTGAGTGAGAAAATGTTAGGTTAAGGTTCAAAAATGTTATGTTCAGGTTCGAAAATGTTAAGTTAAGTCAGAAAATGTTAGGTTAAGGTCCAAAAATGTTAGGTAAAGTAAGAAAATGTTAGGTTGAGTGAGAAAATGTTAGGTTAAGGTTCAAAAATGTTAGGTTAAGGAAGAAAATGTTAGGTTGTGGTTCAAAAATGTTAGGTTAAGTCAGAAAATGTTAGGTGAAGGACCGAAAATGTTAGGTTAAGGCTTGAAAATGTTAGGCTAAGTAAGAAAATGTTAGGTTAAGGTCCAAAAATGTTAGGTTAAGGTCCAAAAATTTTAGGTAAAGTAAGAAAATGTTAGGTTCTGGTTCGAAAATGTTAGGTTTCGGTTCGAAAATGTTAAGTTAAGGTCCGAAAATGTTAGGTTAAGGTCCAAAAATGTTAGGTTAAGGTCCAAAAATGTTAGGTCAAGGTCCGAAAATGTTAGGTTAGGGTTCAAAAATGTTAGGTTAAGGTCCAAAAATGTTAGGTTAAGGTTCGAAAATGTTAGGTTTTGCTTTGAAAATGTTAACTTTTTGTTTTTGTTTTCAATAAATTTAGTATAAAATTAGATTGGGATTCGGCCGTTGAATTTGCCTCGTATTTGGTCGAACACAGTAAATGGTCCCGTACAATTTATGCATATCAAAAGGCATGCATTCTGTTGATGATTGAAAGACGCCATCAGATGTCGTCGTCGTCGTCGTCTGCACCTTCAACAATGACGTCGTCGTCGTCGACCAGTCAACAAAATTGGCATGAAATTCAAGTGTTGATGAAGGACACATCACGGTTTAAGCAACGCATTGCCGGTAAATCATTGCCAATGGAAAAATTTATATGTAAAAAAGCAGAACGTTTTTTTGCTCAAAATATGAATTTATGTTTACCGGTCATTGAATTAATGTACCTATGGAATTTATTCAAAATCATCGGAAAAAATCATCGACAATTTGGTGATTGTATTTTACGGGTGTTGGACGACGAATTGGCCATTTTAACCGGTGATAACGGTCAAAATTCAACAATAACAACAACAACAATGAAAATTCAACAAACAAAAAGTGATAGTAATAAAAAATATGACGTAGATAATCGAGCTTTAGTTTTACTATTGAAAGGCGCATGCCTACGTCAATTAAAAAGTCCGTATGCTGCTTTAAGGTAAGTTTGTTTTGTTTTGTTTTGTTTTTTAACTCTTCAAATGAGGTTAAGATTCAAAAAAAATTGAGATTTTTTTTTCTTTCTATTGTTTACTTTAAACTTAAGATGCTTCGAAATGGTCATTTCATTGCAGAAACAATTAAAAGAAGATTTATTTTTGATTCCGTATACGATCATGGAAATTGGTCTGTTGTATTATGATCAGGGAAAAATTGAAAATGCAATTGCATCATTGGAGGATGCCAAGTAAATTAATAAAAAATTGATTGATTGATTCAACCGCCATCTGGCGTTGGGTGTTTTTTTTTACTAATAATTCATTTCTTTATCTTCAAAAGGAATAATTTCACTGGCTATTCATTGGAATCACGATTACATTTTCGTATTCATGCAGCATTAAGTGAATTAAAATTAATAAAAAATACAAATTCATCAGCATCAGCAGCAGCAGGAGCCAGCAGCATTCGATCATCCGGGTCTGGATCTCGATCTGGATCTGGATCTGCATCACCAATACGAGAAAATTTTATTGTAGAAGAAAAATGGAAAAAATTAAGTGAAGACTAAATGAAAAAAAAAAAAAATTCCCTGGACTCCAAGGAAAATAGCAGCAGCATTCAATAGCAGGAGCAAATGGTGACCCCCTACCCTCCTCCTCCCCCTCCCTCCGTCATCTGTAAATTCCCGGTGAACTGTAAATTATTAATCTGTAAAAATCTAGTATTGTATTGTAAAAAAAAAAAAAAAACCCAAAATTGATATTAACCTAACACAAAAAAAAAAAAAAAAATATATTTATTTATTTATTTATTTATTTATTGTTTCCGTCGTCGTTTAATTATGGGAAAAAAAATTAATTTGTTTTTTTTTTATGCGTTTTTAAAATTTCAGCACAATGCCTCTGCCCAATCACCCTCCCTTGGAATAAATAAAACTCTTGGAATCGCTCTCTCGAACTTTTCCTCCTCCCCTAGGAATCGCTCTTGAACTTTTCTTCCTCCTGCCGGAATCGCTCTTGAACTCTTCTTCCTCCTGCCGGAATCGCTCTCGAACTTTTCCTTCTTCCCTCGGAATCGCTCTTGAACTTTTCATCCTCCTCTCGGAATCGCTCTCGAGCTCTTCCTCCTCCTCCTCCCCTCGGAATCGCTCTCGAGCTCTTCCTCCTCCTCCTCCCCTCGGAATCGCTCTCGAGCTCTTCCTCCTCCTCCTCCCCTCGGAATCGCTCTCGAGCTCTTCCTCCTCCTCCTCCCCTCGGAATCGCTCTCGAGCTCTTCCTCCTCCTCCTCCCCTCGGAATCGCTCTCGAGCTCTTCCTCCTCCTCCTCCCCTCGGAATCGCTCTCGAGCTCTTCCTCCTCCTCCTCCCCTCGGAATCGCTCTCGAGCTCTTCCTCCTCCTCCTCCCCTCGGAATCGCTCTCGAGCTCTTCCTCCTCCGAATTCAAACTATCGAAAATCGCTTTCGAATTCAAACTATCGAAAATCGCTTTCGAATTCAAACTATCGAAAGTGGCTTTCGAATTCAAACTATCGGAGTCGCTTTCAAACTCCCCCCCCCCCCTGGAGTCGCTTTCAAACTCAAACTCCGGACGGAATCTCTAGCAAACTCAAAGTCCCCTCGGAGAGTCGTCCTCAAACTTCCCTCTGGATTTGCTCTCGAATTCCCCCGGAGTCTCTCTCAAATTTAACCCCCCGCCAACTACTACTTTCTCTACTCTCTACTACTTTCGTCTACTACTTTTTTCAACTCTTTTCTTCCCCCTTTTACTCCTTTCTGTTTTATTTTGCTCTTCTACTACTTTTTTCAACTCTTTTCTATCCCTTTTTTTACTCTTTTCTGCTCTTTTCTATCCCTTTTTTACTCTTTTCTGCTCTTCTACTACTTTTTTCAACTCTTTTCCATCCCTTTTTTTACTCTTTTCTGCTCTTTTCTATCCCTTTTTTACTATTTTCTGCTCTTCTACTCTACTCTTTTTTTCAACACAACTCTTATTTTCGTTTCTACTCTAAAATCGACACAATTAAAAAAGATACTTTATAAGGTTTTATAAAAAAACAGAAACAAAAACAAAATTTAAATAACCATTTTTATTAAGTATTGCAAATATATTTATAAATTCAAAAACTTAAATCTGTCAGGTCCACTCCAGCAGCACCCCCATTGCATAAAAATCCCGCTCGCTCGCCCATTGCGCATAAATCCACCACAACCACAACACCGTCCATATAAAAATGATTTTATAATATTTTATTCATTCATTCATTCATTTATCCATTCGTCCGTCCGTCCGTCCGTCCGTCCGTTTATAATAGTTGCGTTCCATTCAATTACCGGGAGGAGTAAGTAGGAATAGATAAGAGTAAAAAAGAATAGATTTTGCTACGCCGAACTACTCCGTAATATAGCAAAGAGTAGTTCGGAGTAGAATAAAAATCTACTCTTTTCTACTCTCACCTACTCTTACTCTTACTCCTGGTGGTAATTGAATGGAACGCGGCTAATATATCATCTGATTTGACCATATAATACGAGTATAATAATGCAAATAAATACACTCGTCGCGTCGATCATTTTCAAATATGGGCGTTTTCGTTTATTACACTTGTGTGTTAACACAATAAACGCACAAGTGAGTGACACAAATACGTTTTTTTTTTATTGCACTTGTGTGTTACACTTGGGTTATATATGATGATGACACATGTTCGAAAAAATACCTCCACTATCCACGCATGACTTGTGTTGACACAAATTGCCCTATCTATTTTGTTTTGTGGAGCACCATCGCCCTGTGTGAGATTGTTGTTGCTTTATCGTCACTATAACATTTTGCACATATAAAACGCCATTGCGTTAAACAAAATTAAACACAAGACTATTTTTTTATAATATTCGAACACAGAGCACAGAGCACATGTAAATGTTATATATCGGGTTCGTATGTTTGAGAGGGCACAAGTGCATGACACGCAAGAGAAATAAACGAAAATGCCCAATATTTTATTCATTCATCCATTTATCTATTCGTCCGTCCGTCCGTCCATCCATTTGTTCGATTTATCCGATTTGTCCGTCCGCCTTATTATATATCATATTTGATTTGACCATAATTCTGTTCTTGTTGACACCGAGTGTAACTCGTCGCGCGTGTCGATCATTTTACAAATATAATATAATCAAATCAATCAATGGCACGCGTCGCATAAACCACAACAATAACAACAACAATAACAACAACAACAACAACAACCTTCTGTACTAAAATAAAATTAAATAAAATAAAATCACAACCATTTTGTTTTTTTTTTTTTTTTTTTTTCTTTTATATATGGAAATATCAAAAGAGTGTGTGTGTGTGTAGGTGTACGTGCCGTCGCCGCCGCCGTGCGTGCATTTTTTGTTTCGTACCATTTCGTTTTTTGTTTTGTTTCGTACGTCGTTAGTCGTACCACATTTCGTTTCGTTTCGTTTTGTTTTGTTTTTTTTTTTCATTTGCCTGCCATTTTTCATTTGACGACGATTTGACGACTTGACGATTTTCGTCGATGCTCGATGCTCGATCGTCGTTTTTTTTATATTCTTTTATTTCGGATATTCGCATTCGGTTTTTCCGATCATTTTTTTTTTTTTTTTTTTTTTACTTGTAATTTGGTTCGTATATTCTATATAATTAATAAATAAATAAATAAATAAATCAATCATCATCATTTTTGTGTATGCGTGCGTGCGTACATTCGTGAATGCGTTTTTTATTCGTGTTCGTTCTCGTGCATTGAAAAAAAAAATAAATAAAAAATTTGTGTTTGTTTTTCGTGTCTGTGCCTTGTGTGTGTTGTGTAGAAATAAAACAAAAAAAAAAATTAATTAATTAATTAAATAAATAAATGAAAATGAAAATGAAAATATTTATTTGTATATGAAAAAATTTGTGCTTTTTTGTGGTGTTCTTCCAATAAAATAATTCACATTTTCACAGTGTAAAAACAAAAAAAAAAAAAAAAAAAAAGGTATTGAGCAATCGACGAAGGAGCAAAAATTCCACAATGGAATTCTAAAAACAAAAAAAAAACGGTAAATAAATGCCCAATTTTCCTTTTTTTGTTTTTGCTTATAATAAATAAATTTAATTGGAAAAAAAAAACCCCACAATCCCCCCCCAACGGAATTGAAAAACAAAAAAAACCACCTGAAATTCAAAAAAAAAAATTCAAAAAAAAACATTTCAATCGATTTTTTTTTTTTGTTTTTTGTCTTCTGCGTCTGCGCATCATCGTCTGCCCATCTTTTATTTTTTTCTCTGTTACTGCTGCGTGCTGCTGCTGCGCGGGTATTGATCAATTTTGATTGTGATTGTGGTGAGGGAGGAGGCGACCAAGTTTCAGTGGCCACCAGATGGAAGATGAAAAATGGACGGTGCTTTGAGAATTGATGGCTTTGTTGTTGTTGTTGTTTTGTTCTGTTTTCTTCTGGATTCCTGCGATATCTAAAAATAAAATGCAAATGCATGTAAAATCGCAGCAAAAAGAATTATTAGAAATTAAAGAAGTTTTTGTTGTTGTGGTTGTTGTTGTTGTTGTTGTTTTTTTTTTTGGATTGCTTTTTCCAATTTTCCACCACCAAAAAGAGAAAAGAAAATGAAAAGAAAAAAAAAACAGCGCGGGGGAAGCAACGTCGGTGAGGGTTTTTTTTTTTTTTTTTTTGTTGCTTTTGCTTTCTTCTCTTCATCCAGCATCAGCAGAATTTCTTCCTCTGCTTCCTGTTAATTAATTCCACAGTGTGGTTTTTTTATTTTTTTTTTGTTTATATGCGATGGAGGGCGCTAAGGGGGGGGGGGGGGGGTTAGGGGGAACGACAGGATTAATTTTGTGATTGCTTGTGTTGGGGGTGTTGAATTTTTTTTTTTAATATTAGTATTTTAATGTCTTGGTCTTGGTCTTCGGTGATCATAAAACAAAATTCAAAATGTTTTCCCTATTTTGGCTGGCGGTGGTGGTGGTGGTGTTGGGTTTTTGTCATTTTCTCTTCATTTTTCTTGTTGTTGTTTTTGTTTTTCTTTTTGTTGTTGTTTTTCCTTTGGTAAATTCCATCTACAAAACAAACAAAAACAAAAACAAAACAAAACCATTTTAAACAAAATTGAATTGTGTTTGTTTGTTGTGAGTTTTTTTCCTCCCAATTTTCTAACATTGAAAAATAATTATTAAAAAGAATGCCATCTTTTAATGCATGAAAATGAAATGAAATGATAATGATGATGATGATGATGATGATGATGATGACGAGGGAAGAAAGTCATCGTCCGCGTCGTAGTCGTCCGCGTCGTAGTCGTCCGCGTCGTAGTCGTCCGCGTCGTCGTCGTCTTCGTCGTCATCTTCGTTGTCGTCTTCGTCGTCGTCTTCGTCGTCCGCGTCGTCGTCTTCGTCCGTTGTCGTTGTCATAGTGTTAGTGTAATTCCAGTAGTAGTTCGTAGTTTTCCTTCTTCATTTGTTGTTGTTGTTGTTGTTGTTTTTTTTTATTTTGTTGTTCATTTATTCATTTTTTTTTTTAGCTGTTTTGATGATGATGCAGCAATCATGATAATGATGAAATTGCAATGATGATAATGATAATGATGATGATGATGATATTACAATGCAATGATTCTGATGATGATGATGATTAAAATACCTTTTAAATATAGTATATGTTAGTATAGGGTAAGTGTCCACCCACATGTAAAAAAAAAAAAAAAAAACGCAAAGACCGATTTTGCATAATTTCATATTAATTTATTAATCATCAATCATCATCATCATTATTGCATTGCATTGCAACACATCATCATCATCATTATTAAAAAATCATTAAAAAAAATCATCATAACTTTGAATTATTTGCGTTTCGTTTCGTTTCGTGCCATTTTTTTTTTAATTGTTTTTTTTGGTTCTTTTACCTGCGCCCGCGCGCGCATGTTTTTTTCTGTTTTTTTTTTGTTTTTTTTTTCTGTTTTTTTTTTATCCTGGGGTTATACTACACAAACACAAAAACGTGTATGGAAGAAAGCAAATGACGACGCTGAGACGCGATGATGATGATGATGATAACAATTTTTGTTGCGTTCCATCACGTCCATCACAATCACAATTACCACACGGAAAAGGAGAGTAGAAAAGAGTAAAAAAGAGTAGATTTTTTTTTTAATTTTTTTTGGGGGTTGTTATTCCGAATCCGAATCCGAACTACACTTTTTGATATAATATTATTATTATTAATATTATTATTATTATGGTGGAATAAAATCTATTCTTCTTTTATTTTTTTTTTTTTTTGTACCTTCTCTTTACTCGTCCTGGTCCTGGTCGTCGTGGTACTGGTCCTGGCTGGTTGGTGGTGGTGTTGGTAATTGAATAAATGGAACGGAACTTTTACTAGTTAGGGGGATAACCGGGTAAAGTAGGGGGGGGGGGGGGTTTAGAAGAGCACTTAATCCTTAAACTTTTTTTTATCACAAATTATCAATTCCTCTTCTTTTTACACACGTCCACCTCTCTTTTCAGCAAATCGCTCTGCACAAAAATCTCTGCACAAAATCCAAAAAAAAATCCCATACAGTACATATTTCTACAAAAATCGTTTAAATCCTTTCGGCGGTAAAACCATTTTAGATTTTATTGAGGGCCTCAAAAGAGGGGTAAATTTAGATAAGAGGACTTAATCCTTAAACTTTTCATCAAAAATTACCAAATTGCCTGTTCTTCCTCCTCCTCCTCCTCCTCCTCCTCCTCCTCTTCCTCCTCCTCCTACTCTCTGTACAAATCCTCTGCCAAATCCAAAACAAAAAAAAAAAATCTCAATCAACAAAATCATCCCAGTCATCCCTATCCCAATCATCCCCATCCAGATATTTCATCGGGACAAAACAAAAACCCAATTTTTATGATTTTATGAGGCCCCTCAAACAAACCCCCCGACCCCCCCCCCCCCCCCGCCCCCCCTTAAAAAACCCCTCATCAAAAAACCTCTTCACTTCACTTCTCCGGAGCGGTGTGAAAATCTCCGGACAGGGAAATCTCAAGAAGACAGGGAAATATTAATTCGAGTGGGAGGATTTTTACATAAAACGTATTTGTGTTCATTTCCCGTCTTAGGGGGATTGGTGGGGGGGGGGGGGAGGGGGGGTGTTGACAGGTGTAAATGGGTTAATAAAGAAGAAAACTGGTTACAAATGTTATTTTTAAGCCTTTAAATTTTGATCGATTGCCCCCCCCCCCCCTCCTCCCAAATGTCCTGGGGCTCGGGTTCTGTGTTTTTTTGCATTGAAAAAAAAAAAACCGTCGCATTTTTTTATCATTTTGATGGCGTCATTTGGATTTAGATTTAGGTTTTGTACGGTAACTGTACCTTTACGGTAGTTTTAGCACAACGGTCACAACGGCAAGGACAAACGACAACGAAACGACGACGACGACGACGACGATGTGACGCGTCGTCGCAAAAGGCATGAAAAAAAAAAAAAAATTTGGTTTTTTTTTTTTTATATATAAAATTATTTTTATTTTTGTACGCAAGGCAAGTGTGCGCGCGCGTGTTTTTTTACAGCATTGGAATTTTACCTCTTTTTTTTTTTTTTTTATGCTTTTTTTTTTTTTGTCTTCGTTTGTGTTCGTTGTGTTTTTTTTTTTTCTATTTTTTTTTGTCTCACATGCGCACAATAAAATAAAATAAAAAAAAAAAAACTTCTTCTTATGGAAGTGTGAGTGGAATTGAAAACGTAAAATGCGGAATGAATTTTTTTTTTTATTATTGTTGTTGTTGTTGTTGTTGTTGTTGTTGTTGTTGTTTATTTCTATTTATTGTATTCTACCATTCCGCCATCATTGAAAAATCAAATGTAATAAAAAAGAAAAGCAAAAAAAAAATAAATAAGGCACTTGCGCAAAACCCAACAAAACAAAACAAAACAATAAAAAAAAAAGAAAAATATATTAAAATTAAAAAAAAGTGATAATTTTAGCACCTAGCAGTAAAAGGATTTATTTAATAGTAATTTTTTTTTTTTTTTCACAGAATCACACAGAAAAAAACAAACAGAATCACAGAAAACAAAAAAAAAAAGTACTTTTAAATCAATTTTATGGTGTCACATAAAATGTTAAAAGATAATAAACGTGATAATAGTAATAAATTATTATCTAACGTTTCACAACAACAACAACAACAACAACAACAATCAACATCATCTAATAATAATAATAATAAAACATCCGGAACCGGCGCAACAACTAATGCAGTAACAATTTCTACTAGTGGCAACGGCAACGGTAACGGTAACGGTAACGGTGGCAGTAGCGGATCCACAGCTACTAGTAAAACAACAACAACAACAACAACAACAAATTTATTAAAAAAATCATCAAATACAAATTTACCAATTGCAAGTTTACAAACGGCGACGCTGACCGCGACGTCGACACCCACGACAATTGGAACGGCGTCGTTAACAACAACAACAACAACAACACCATCAGTGGCGACATCTGGATCGAAATTATCCAATAATCGTGAATTAACTGAAATTGTTATTGTTGCTGGTAAAAAACGTCATCATCATCATCATCATAATTTTTCTTCATCAACATCAATTGTTTCGTTGGTGGGTACTTCTTCAGCAACTGAATTATCATCAAATCAAATTACAACAACAACAACAACAACAATTGATACAAATTCAAATAATTCTAATAATAAAGTTATAAAATTACCAAAAACTTTACCAACAACTTCATCATCAATTTCAAAAGGTTCAAATTCAACGGCGGCAACGACTTCGACTTTGGCTTCTACTTCATCATCCACAACAACAACGGCGACGGCTTCGGCTTCGGCTTCATCGTCCACGACCACCAGCATCACCACGACGACTACTACAAAATCAACTACAAAATCCATTGTTGTTGATGTACCATCAGGATCAATAATAAATGATGAACATAAACAACATGGAACAAGACAATCAACATCAGGATGCGGTTCATCTACAGTCGGAACCGCAACAACAACAAGATCTGCGGCAACAGCAGCAGCAGCCGCAGCAGCAGCAGCAGCAGCCGCTGCAGCAGCAGCCGCCACAGCTGCAGCAACTGCAACGGCTGTTAGTAAATCAACAACAAGATCAGCAGCAGCAGCTGCAGCAACAGCAGCAACAGCTGGAACGGGAACAACAACATCAACAATTGCAACGGGATCTGGAGGATCAACAATATCTGGAGGAATTACGACAATATCAGGAACAACAAACAAAAGCATTATTTCAAATACAAAATCAACGTTTACAAAGTCTACAACAATTGATGGAACAGCAACAGGAACAACTGCAACAGCAACAACAACAGCAGCAATCGCAACAACAGGAACAACTGCAACAACTCCATTATCAACAAGATCCGCCGCCGCCGCCGCCGCAACAACAACAACAACAACAAAATCTGGACGAACATTTCAATCAATATTTACGGCAACGGCAACAACAACAACAACAACAAGAGCCTCAACAAAATTATCAATTGATGATGATGAAATTACCAATAATAACAACAACAACGGCAGAAATGGAAGAGAAAATGAAAAAAATGAAAATTTTCAACGGAAAATAGCAACAGCAACAATAAAAAGTGGAATGGCAACTGTTGCAACAGCAGCAACATCAGCAGCAACAACAGTTGCAACAACAACAACAACAACAAAATCATCAACAGCCGCAATGATAGCAGCGACAAAGACAACGATAACGACTACGGCAACGGCTCCATTGACGACTGTAGTAACTGCGATTGCGACTGTGACATCCACCAACAGTAAATCTAATAATGTCATTAGCAGCGGCGGTATCGGCTCCAATTCCTGTACAACAACAACAACACCAACAACAATTGGAACAAATTCAAAAACATCATCATCAACGTTGAAAACGTCGTCGCCCATTTCATCATCATCAACAACAACAACAACAACAATATCGCCGTCGTCATCCTCATCGTCGTCCATTTCATCATCAACATCAACTTCACCAGCGTCGTCGTCTACTTCATCTGCATCTTCATCTTCATCTGCATCTTCATCTTCCAATACGAAAAAGAATAAACGAACAATTCGAAATACAAATAAAACAATTATTTCAACTGCAGCTACTTCCGTTGCCGCTCCTGCTCCTCGTCCTGCTCCTGCTCCTACTCCCACTCCTGCTGATGCCATTGGATTTGTAATTGAAGCCGAAATCACAGTTGAAAATTCAACAATTGGTAAAATTCATAATAAAATTAACAACCAAAACAACAACAACAAAATCATTTCAAACACTTTAAATAATAAAAAAACAAAAATATTGATGGATAGTGGACCATTGAAAAAGTCAATTTCAAGTGGTTCAAGTGATAATAATAATAAAATAATAACAGCGGCATCGGCTAATTCAACTGTTACGACTGTTGCAACTGTTGCAACTGTTGCAACATCTAAAAAAGATCAAAGTGTTGTTAATTCAACTTCAACGGATAATAAAAATAATAAAATAACAACAACAACAACAACAAAACGTAATGATGATGAAGAAGGGGGGAATAAAATGGAAATTGATGATGAAAATATTTTTTCAAATAATAAATCAATAGAAAATAATAAAAATAATAAAAATATGGATGTTGATGATGACGGTGAAGGTGACGGTGACGACGACGACGACGACGACGACGACGGTGACCGCTTCATCAATACCGAAATCAAAACAACTGATAAATTGCCAAAAAAATCAAATCATCAAACTAAAAATTTCGATAAAGATTTTGATTTGAATGCGAATGCGATGGATGAAAATGAAGAAGAATCCGTAGCCGAATCCGTAACCACAACCGCCAATTTAAATTGTATAAAAATTAATAAAAAAAATTCAACATCTTCAATACCTTCTTCATCACCATCTTCATCTTCTTCGTCATCTTCATCTTCATCTTCATCATCTTCATCATCCCTTTGTAATATTTCATATCGTTTAAATTCACAGAGAAATGGCAGCGGCGACGGCGCCGGCGGCTCCGGCTCCGGCTCCCGCTCCGGCTCACGCTCCCACGATGGCAACTTTAACGATGATGGTCGTGAACTTTTGGCAATTGTGCAAAATAATGAAATTGATGAGGATTCAAATACAAATTCGGATATAAAAAGATACCGTGATACAAATAATCGATTACCAAAAATGACATCGACCAGTACAAATACAGATTTTATTGATATAACAGCATTTGAAATGATTGATGACGGTGACGGTGACGGTGACGATGACGGAGACGGAGACGCATCTTCAGGAATTGGCGAAACTAATCTCCGGCGGCGAACTTCTGAAACAATCGAAAAACAATCATCGGATCATCCATTCACAGCATCAACAGCATCAACAGCATCCACCACAGCATCCATTAAAATTATTGATTCAAATCCATCGGAAAATTTAATGTTGTTCAAATGTGATTTAATGGCCGACGATGAAGAATTAACATGTTTTGGTGATTTAGAAACAACAATCATCGAAGAAGATAAAATGAAAATTGATAATGATCGTGATGATGATGATGATGATGATGATGATGATGATGAAGATGATGACGATTGTAATGATGATGATGATGATGAGATTATCATTAATAAAAATGGTAAAAGAAAATTAATAAATAATAAAAAACAACGTCGTCAAAAACAAATGAAAAGAAAATTTTCATCAATACAACAAAAAAATACGATGACTGGTAACACCGATGATGATGATGAAGATCATGATGATGAAAGCAATGACGGAGACGTCCGCAATGATGTAAAAAATAATAATAATAATAAAATGGACGGTATCGGCTACTACGGCACTCCCCGAAATCCAACACAATCCAATCATTTATTATTGTTGGATGATCACAATCAAAATTTGAATTTAAATGATCTAAATGTTGATGACGTTGATGACGTAAATGATGACGTAAATGATGACGTAAATGATGACGTAAATGATGACGTAGATGATGATGACGAAGATGATGAAGATAATAAAAGAATTGTTGATGAAATTATAAAAAATGTTGAAAAACGTAATTTTATTCATAATTCAACGCCATCACCGGTTATGATTTCAGATAGTAATAGTTTATCATCAATTGTTTCATTACAATTTTTAACAACAACAACAACAACAACATCATCATCGGCAACGGGAACTGTAACAACGACAACGACGACGACGACGACAACGGCTGGCGCTTGTCAAGAAAATCTAGGAAATTCAATAATAAAAACAACAACAACAACAGGAACAGGAACAACGATGGCAACAACGGCAACGATGATGACAATTGAACCAGAATTAACATTAGCCGAAATTATTGGTTCAGAATCGTCAATATCCGATACGATGATTTCAATTAAACAATCAAATATAAATCATTTGAATTTGAATGCAATTAGAATGCAACAACAGCAACAACAACAACATCGAAATTTTGATCCATTAATGATTATAAATGCGGATGATGATGATGATGATGATGAGGAAGAGAATGGGGTGAAGGGGGAGAAGACGGCGATTGGTGATGATGCTGAAGTTGGACGTAATAAAAATAAACAACAACAACAAAAACATCATCATATTTTATTGAATGATGAACGTAAGTAGAAAAAAAAAAGTTTTTTGTTCTCCAGAACTTTTGAACTTACCCCCCCACCGGTAAATTCCGAATTTTCGAACTTACCCCCGTGAATTCCGAACTTTTTAACCCACCCCATAAATTTCGAACTTTCCACGAACTTTCGAATTTACCCTCCATAAATTTCGATCTTGTTGGGAACTTTCGAACTTACCCCCCGGTAAATTTTGAACTTATTCGGGAACTTTCTAACTTGCTACGAACTTTCGAACTTACCCCCGATAAATTTTGAACATGATCAAAACTTTCGAACTTACCCCCGGTAAATTTCAAAGTTGTTGAGAATTTTGAAACTTCGGCAAGATTCTAAATTTTCGAACTTCGGCGGGATTTTCGAACTTGTTCAGAATTTCCGAACTTCTGTAAGTTTTTCGGACTAATCCGGAACTTTTGAAGTTGCCCCATAAATTCTGAACTTTCGAACTCATCCCATAAGTTTCGAATTTTCGAACTTACCCCCGTAAATTTCCAACTTTTGAATCTACCCCCCCAATAAATTACGAACTTTCGAACTTACTCTCAATAAATATCGAACTTATTCAGAACCTTCGAACTTATCCTCTAAATTTCGACATTGTTGGGAATTTTCGAACTTACCCTCCAAATTTCGTAATTATTCAGAACTTTCGAACCCGCCCCATAAATCTCGAACTTTTGAACTTACCGCCGGAAATGTCGAACTTTCGAACTTACCTCCATAAATTCCGAACTTTTGAACTTATCCCATAAGTTTCGAACTTTTGAACGTACCCCCGGTAAATTTCGAACTTTCGAACTAACCCACGCAAATTTTGAACTTATTCAGAACCTTCGAACTCCTACAGGATTTTTGAATTTGTCAAGAATTTTCGAACTTCTGCGGGATTTTCGAACTTATTCGGGAACTTTTGAACTTACCCCCGTGAATTCCGAACTTTTTAACCCACCCCATAAATTTCGAACTTTCCACGAACTTTCGAATTTACCCTCCATAAATTTCGATCTTGTTGGGAACTTTCGAACTTACCCCCCGGTAAATTTTGAACTTATTGAGAACTTTCTAACTTGCTACGAACTTTCCACCTGACCCTCTAAATTTCGAATATGCTCAAAACTTTCCAACTTGCCTCCGAAAAGTTCGAACTTTCAAACTTACCTCCAATAAATTTTAAACTTTCGAACTTACCCCCCGATAAATTTCGAACTTTCGAACTTACCCCCGTTAAATTTCGAATTTCCTACGAACTTACGCTCTAAATTTCAAACTTGTTGAGACTTTTCGAAATTATTCGGGAACTTTCGAACCCGCCCGATAAATCTCGAACTTTTGACTTACCCACGCAAAATTCCGAACTTTCGAACTCATCCCATAAGTTTCGAACTTTTTAACTTACCCCCGATAAATCTCAAAACTTTTGAACTTACTCTCGTACATTTCGAACTTTCGGAACTACCCTCGGGAATTTCGAACTTTCGGAACTACCCTCGAAAATTTCGAACTCGTTGAGAACTTTCGAACTTCTTCGGAACTTATTCGAACTTCCTCCAATTAATTTCGAACTTATTCAGGAACTTACCCCCACAAATTTTGAACCTATTTAGATCTTTCTAACATGCTCAAAACTTTCCAACTTACCTCCGATAAATTTCGAACTTGCCCAATAAATTATTTCGAAGTTGTTCGAGGAATTTTCGAACTTCTGCCAGATTTTTTGGATCTGTTGAAAATTTTCGAACTTCGGCGTGATTTTCGAACTTATTCGGAAACTTTCGAACTTACCCCCCGGTAAATTTTGAACTTATTGCGAACTTTCTAACTTGCTACGAACTTTCGAATTTACCCCCTAAATTTCGAACATGCTCAAAACTTTCCAACTTACCTCCAATAAATTTCAAACTTTCAAACTTTCGAACTTACCCCCGATAAATTTCGTAATTATTCAGAACTTTCGAACCCGCCCCATAAATCTCGAACTTTTGACTTTACTCACGCAAATTCCGAAGTTGAGAATTTTTGAATTTGTTAACAATTTTCAATGCCGAACTTTTGATCTTACCCCCGTTAAATTTCAAAACTTTTGAACTTACCCTCGTACAATTCGAACTTTTGAACTTACCCTCGTACAATTCGAACTTTTGAATTTACCCCCGTAAATTTCGAACTTAAATTTTTTAAATTTTTAAACTTTTGCCAGATTTTCGAACTTATTCGGAACTTTCGACCTTGTTGGGAACTTTCGAACTTACCCCCCCCCCCCCCCCCCCCCCCGGTAAATTTTGAACTTATTCGGGAACTTTCGAACTTGCTACGAACTTTCGAATTTACCCTCCATAAATTTCGAACATGCTCAAAATTTTCCAACTTACCTCCAATAAATTTCAAAATTTTCGACTTACCCCCGATAAATTTCAAAACTTTCAAACTTACCCCCGTTAAATTTCGAACTTGTCCCGAACTCCTCCCCCTCGTAAATTTCGAACTTATGCGTGATTTTCGAAATTGTTGCAAAATTTTCGAAACTCTGCAAGATTTTCGAAATTATTCGGGAACTTTCCCTCCCCCCCCCCCCCCCCCCCCCCGATAAATTTCAAAACTTTTGAACTTACCCCCGATTAATTTTTCGAACTTCCCACGAACTTACCCTCCATAAATTTCAAACTTGTTGAGACTTTTCGAAATTATTCGGGAACTTTCGTACTTACCCCCTCCCCCTCCCCCCCTCAAAAATTTCGAACTTCTACTTCAGTAGTTAATTTCGAATTTATACTGAAAACTTATTCGGAAATTTACTCATCAGTTAATTTTCGAACTTTTTTTTTGTTTTTTTTTTCTTCTTACACACAAATTAAAGCAATTTTAATAAAAGATGATTCATCGCCACCGACGACAACCGATGATCCACCTTCGATGATCGATGAACGACGAGACTTTCCCGAAGAAAATAATCCAAATAGTAATAAATCATCATCAACGTCTGGTAATAAAATTAAAAATGTCGACGATGAAGTCGACGATGAAGAAAAAGTTGACAACAATAAATCGACATTATCATCAACAACAACAACAACAACAACAAAGGAAACGGCATCCGGTACGATGACCAAAGGAACAAATTCAACAACATCGACATCGACAACGGGAATGGGAACTTCAACAACATCACCAAAATCGACATCGACATCGACAAATGATGCCGTTACGATGAAAATAACAAATGAAAATGAAAATAATAAAATAATTGCGGCAAATTCAAAAACATCGACATCGACATTTGAAAAAACTATTGAAAATGATCAAATCGACATTGTTGGAACAACAACATCGACATTGAAATTAAATGATATTGTTGGTGATACTGAAAATGAAATCGATTTAAAAGAAGAAGAAAAAAATCTAATCATTGATGAAATTTCAAAAATTGGTAATTTGAATAGTGATGAATGCGATGAATTCAATGAATGCGGCGGCGGCGGCGATGGCAATTTGTCGATTACAGACAGCAAGGCGGCAACAAGAGCGGAACAACAGACGACGATGGACGATGACGATGAACAAACTGTTGGATTATTTAATGATGTTGTTCGATCAACAACCCAAGTAGATGACGAAGAAGAAGATGACGAAGAAGAAGAAGAAGAAAATCTTGAACAATTTCCAAATGAATTGGAACAATTGGAATTGGAAATGGATTGTGCAGAGGCGGCGATCGCAAATGAAGGTGACGAAGGTATAACGAACGATAGTAGAAGAAGAAGAAGAATAATAAACCAATCATTGTCGGTAATGGCAACACCAGCAGAATTGGGAGAAGGAATCGGAGCCGGAACCGCCGCTGGATTACCAACCGCAACACCAGGCACAACTTTAGGCGAATTGGGCATTGGAAATTCAAATATTTCTGGATTTCCATTCGGAAATAATAATCAAATGTTGCAACAACAGCAACAACAACAACAACAACAACAATTCAATCAATTTCAAATGCAACAAAATCGTCATCAAATGCCGACGACGACGACGACGACGTCGACGATGATGATGATGGGAAATGGAAATGGAAATGGTGGAAATGCTGGAATTCAAATGGGAATGGGAGGTAATCCAATGATGATGAATCAACAACAACAACAACAACAACAACAAATGTTTTGTGGTCCAATAAATTCTTCTGGCGGTTTGGGCCCCAATCAAATGAATCCAAATTCATTTTATGGAATGCAACAAACAAATCGTAATTTAATGCTAAATAAAATGAATTCAAATGGAATTGGAGCTGGAACTGGAGCCGCTGCCGCTTCTTCCTTAACCTCAACCGCAACTACACAATCAATAAATTCAAATAATTTAATGACCGGTCCTGCAACATCTTCATCTTCATCTTCATCTTCATCCGGATCCGCATCCGGATCCGCATCTGCATCATCATCTTTAATTGGAAATAATCAAAATAATAATTATGCTGCTGGAACATCTTCTGCTGCATCTGCATCTGGTACAACCGCCACTGGTAGTGGAAGCGGTACCAGTGGCGGCGGTGGTGGTGGAAGTGGAGGAAGTGGAAATGGTGGAGGAAATGGAGGCGGCGGTGGTCCATCAACAAGTGGACAAACAAATTCGGGTATGGAATACTCACAAAATCATATTTTTGTATTTACAACGGAATTGGCGAATAGAGGTGCGGAGGCGGTCATGTCCGGGCAATATCCATCGATGATTGCATTTCATTGTGCTCAACAACAAACAAAAAAATTTTTAGCGGTAAGTTTTCTTTCTTTTTTATGTTGTTATTCTAATTATATTATTTGATTTGAGTTGATTTTATTTATTAAATTGTTTGGCGTATGTTGGCGAATTGTTCCGCGAGGAAATTTCAGAGGCTCGTTTTTTTTAAGGAGTTTTTCCAAAGGAAGAAACTTCTGTAGAGTTTCTAAAGGATTTTTTCGCATAGGAAGAAAGCCCCAGATCAGTTTTTGAAGGAGATTTTTCCGATGGCAGGAAAGTCCCAAAGAGTTTTTGAAGGAGTTTTTCGATAGGAGAAAGCTCCAGAAGAGTTTTTGAAGGAGTTTTTCCATTGAAGGAAACTCCCGAAGAGTTTTTCCTTAGGAGAAAAATCCTGAGGAGTTTTTGAAGGAGTTTTCCCATCGGAGGAAACTCCCGAAGAGTTTTTTTTGGGAGTTTTTCCTTAGGAGGAAAATCCTGAGGAGTTTTTAAAGGAGTTTTTCGATAGGAAAAAGTTCCAAAGGGCTTTCTAAAGGAGTTTTTCCATTGAAGGAAACGCCCGAAGAGTTTTTTTTTGGGAGTTTTTCCTTAGGAGGAAAATCTTGAGGAGTTTTTGAAGGAGTTTTTCGATGGGAGAAAAGTTCCGAAGACTTTCTGAGGGAGTTTTTCTATTGGAGGAAACTTCCGAAGAGTTTTTTTGGGAGTTTTTTCATTGGAGGAAACTTCAAAAGGCTTTCTAAAGGAGTTTTTCCTTAGGAGGAAAATCTTGAGTAGTTTTTGAAGAGTTTTTTTCATTAGAGAAAACTCCAAGAGCGTTTCTGAAAGAGTTTTTCCATCGGACAGAACTCCAAAAGCATTTCTGAAGGAGTGTTTCGATAGGATAAAGTTCCAGAGGAGTTTTTCCAAAGTTTCTGAAGGAGTTTTTCCATTGAAGGAAACGCCCGAAGAGTTTTTTTTGGGAGTTTTTTCCTTAGGAGGAAACTCCCGAAGAGTTTTCGAAGGATTTTTTCGATCGGAGAAAACTCCAAAGGGCTTTCTAAAGGAGTTTTTTTTTTTAGGAGGAAACTCCCGAAGAGTTTTTGAAGGAGGAAACTTTTGAGGACTTTTTGAAGAGTTTTTTCATTGGCCAGAACTCCAAAAGCATTTCTGAAGGAGTTTTTCGCATAGGAAGAAAGCCCCAGATCAGTTTTTGAAGGAGTTTTTTCATTGCTGGAAACTCCCGAAGAGCTTTTTTGAAGGATTTTTCCGATGGGAGGAAAGTCCCGAAGACTTTTTGCGGGAAAGTCCCCAAGACTTTTTGCAGGAAACGCGCGAAGAGTTTTTTTTGGGGAGTTTTTTCATTGGTGGAAACTCCAAAAGGCTTTCTAAAGGAGTTTTTTTCTTAGGAGGAAACTTTTGAGGAGTTTTTGAAGGCGTTTTTCCATCGGACAGAACTCCAAAATAATTTCTGAAGGAGTTTTTCGATCGGAGAAAACTCCAGAGGAGTTTCTGAGGGAGCTTTTCCTTGGGAAGAATCTCCAAATGAATTTTCAAAGGAGTTTTTTTTTCAACAGAACAAAACTCCAAAAGGATTTTTTTTTTAAAAAATGGTTTTCCTTAGAAGGAAACTCCAGAGGAGTTTTTGAAGGATTTTTCCGATGGGAGGAGAGTCTCCAAGACTTTTTGCCGGAGTTTTTCCATTGAAGGAAACGCCCGAAGAGTTTTTTTTGAAGGAGTTTTTCCATTGGATGAAACTTCAAAAGAGTTTTTTTTTTTTTTACGATTTTGACGACGATGAAAAATATTTAATGAATTTCCATTTCCATTTCCATTTTTT
>OY284473.1:1966547-1974047 GCA_958336335.1 Dilophus febrilis
CCCACAAAATCAGTTGCAACACCCACAAAATCAGTTGCAACAACAACAACAACATGCGTTGCAACAGTTGCAACAGCAGCAACAATTGCAACAACAACAAAATCAATCCTCATTACAAATTGGTGTTAAAGTACCAATTTGAAAATTTAACACCACAACAACGTCAACATCGCGAAGAACAATTGGCTAAAATAAAAAAAATGAATCAATTTTTATTTCCTGAACATTCAACAACAAATGCAAATAATATTCATTTATCATTACCATTAAATTCTGGTGGTGGTGGTGTTGGTGTTGTTGGTGTTGGTGCAGGAGGAGGAACCACACTTGTTGCAACACCAATTACATCACCAAATGGTGTTGCAACAGCACCATCATCATCAACAATAACCGCAACAACAACAACAACGGCCGTTGTTGTTGTTGCAACAAATTCGGGTCCAGTTAATTCGGCTGCTGCTGCTGCTGCTGCTGTTTCTGTTGCTGTTGTTCCTTCAATGGCTGGAGATGTTGCCGGAAATCCATCTGCAACGTTATCGGCGCCAGCGTCGGCTTCCATAAAAAATCAAAAATTATCATTTTTTAATAATAAAAATGGTGATGAGGGCGATCCTATCGTTAATGACGATGACGATGGCGATATTGAAAATGATGAAGATCAAGGTGATGTTGATGGAAATGGTGAAGATGGTGAAGATATGATGATGATGATGATGATGGAAAATGAAAATAAATCAATAAAAACAACGATTTCGGCTAATAATAATCGAAATGGAAATGGCGGTCCACCACCCTGTAAAATTCAAATGACAAATGCAAATTCAATAATTGGACCGCCACAACAATCACCGCAATTAATTGGATTAAATCAAATGCAACAACAACAACAACAACAAAATTTGCAACATTTGCAACATCCACAATTGCAACAGCAAATGATGGGAAATGTTCAACAACAACAACAACAACAACAACATCAAATTCGTGGACAATTTCATCATCCACAACAATTAAATCCGGTCAGTCCAATGATGTTATTGCCACGTATTGGACCACCAACTGTTCGTCAATTGATGCAACAACAACAACAACAACAACAGCAACAATTGCAATTGCAACAGCAGCAACAACAACAACAAATGATTAATGAAAATAATATGATGATGATGGAACAACAACAACAACATGAAAATGAACAACTTAATCAAATGAATCATTCGCAGCAGCAGCCGCTGCCGCATCAACTTCAACCTCATCATCCTCATCCTCATCATCCGCAACAACTTCAACATCAACAACAACAACAACATTCCTTACATGAACAAAATCAATCAGGAATGATTGGAATGATTCCATCAAATAGCGGTATCGGCTGTGGTCAACAACAACAACAACCACATTTTCCACATCAGCAACATCCACATCATCAACAAAATATTCATCCATTAAATGAATTTCAACAACAGCAACAGCAACAATTACATTTTCAACAGCAACAACAACAACAACAACATCAACTTCAATCTGGTGGAGTCGGCGGCGGCGTCGGCGGTGGCGTCGGCGTAGGACAAATAACACAATCATCAACGGCGGCAACAACACCAACAACAACAACAACAACAACCGGATCGATTACAACCGGACCATCAACATCATCATCATCATCATCATCGATGACAATTTCTTTTGGACAATCCTACCAACCTCCGACACTCGCAATGCAAAAAGCAATGCACGAATGGAATCAACAACAACAACAACAACAACAACAACAACAATTTTTTGGCATTGAAGAGCCAAAAGGTAAAAAAAGAAAAGGTAAATTACAAAAAAAAAAATTTTATTTTATTTTTTACGAACTTTTGAACTAACCCCCGGTAAATTTCCAAACTTTTGATCTTACCCCAGATAAATTTCAAAACTTTCGAATCTACCCTCGTGAATTGCGAACTTTTGAACTTACCGCCCATAAATTTCAAAACTTTTGAACTTACCCCCGATAAATTTCAAAACTTTTGAACCTACCCCAGATAAATTTCAAAACTTTCGAACCTACCCCCGATAAATTCTGAACTTTTGAAGTAACCCCCGATAAATTTCAAAACTTTTGAACCTACCCACGATAAATTTCAAAACTTTTGAACTTACCCCCGATAAATTTCAAAACTTTTGGACTTACCCCCGATAAATTTCAAAACTTTTGAACTTACCCCCGATAAATTTCAAAACTTTTTAACTTACCCCCGATAAATTTCAAAACTTTTCGACTTGCCCCCGATAAATTTCAAAACTTTTGAACTTACCCCCGATAAATTTCAAAACTTTTGAACTTACCCCCGATAAATTTCAAAACTTTCGAATCTACCCTCGTGAATTGCGACCTTTTGGACTTACCCCAGATAAATTTCAAAACTTTTGAACTTACCCCCGATAAATTTCAAAACTTTTGAACTTACCCTCGTAAATTCTGAACTTTTGAAGTAACCCCCGATAAATTTCAAAACTTTTGAACCTACCCCCGATAAATTTCAAAACTTTCGAATCTACCCTCGTGAATTGCGATCTTTTGAACTTACCCCCGATAAATTTCAAAACTTTTGGACTTACCCCCGATAAATTTCAAAACTTTTGAACTTACCCCCGATAAATTTCAAAACTTTTGAAGTAACCCCCGATAAATTTCAAAACTTTTGAACTTACCCCCGATAAATTTCAAAACTTTTGGACTTACCCCCGATAAATTTCAAAACTTTCGAATTAACCCCCCCCCCCCCCCCCCCACCGTAAAATTCAAACTTACTCAAAATTTTAATTTTTTAATAATTAAAGGAAGTTCTTCGTCTGCTGCGGCCGTTGCAGCCGCTGCTGCGGCTTCGGCTGCTGCTGCTGCTGCTGCTGCTGCTGCCGCTGCCGCAGCTGCAACTTCAGCTGCTGGAAATGGAAATCAAATGCTAATGAATCAACAACGTCTTCAAAATCCGTCTACAATCGCATTTCAACGCAATCAAATAAATAATAATAATAATAATAATATGATGATGATGACTGGAATGACATCACAATCACCACAACACCAACAACAACAACAAAATTTAATGATTGGTGGTGGTGGTGGTGGTCCAAGGTCACAAGGTCCACCGCCACCCTATCATCAAACGCAACGTTCTGCATCCGTACCGATTGCCATTCAAAGTCCAAATCCATCGAGTCCATTAAATTCAAGTTCGCAAACAAACGCAAACAATTTAATAAATCCATTATCGAATATTTCGTTGCCATCGCCATCTAGAGGCGGAAATTGTAATAGTAATCCAAGTACACCAATTTCGGCGTCATCATCAACGACCACCTCAATCAATCATAATCATTTATCACCGGCAACGCCAAATTCATCATCGACGACGCCCGTTCATTTAAAAGACTTGGAACAAAGTGGTGGCGGCGGCGGCGGCGTCGGCTCTGGAAATTGTTTAGGTTTAAAGGAACCGAATTTAATGCCCGTTCCGTCACCGCAACAAATTCAATATTTAAATGCATTCGAAGGTCAAGAGTTAATAATTCATAAGCAACCAAATACCAGTTTAAAGGAAAATAATCAACAACAGCAACAACAGCAAATGTTATTATTACCGTAAGCGATTTTGTGACTTTAGTGGCGCGCCGTTCGTTTTTATTGAATGCGATGAAATTTTTATTTGGTTTTTTTTTTTTTTTTTTTTCTCTCCCCCCCTTAGACATGATCGATCGATTCCTCCATCGAATTCCACGGCAATGGCATCAAATCGAATGACTTCGGCTGGGACGGCTGCAACTGTTGCGTCTTCGTCAACGACAACAACAATACAACAAAGTGGTAATGGAATTTATGGACAATCAAATTTAACAATAACCGCACCGGTGCAGGAAAGAGGTTCTGTAGGACAGGGACAGGGACAAGGACCCGGACCGGGACAATCTTCAGCAGCTGCAATTGCAGCGGCAGCAGCTGCTGTGGCTGCAGCCGCTTCATCATCATCATCAACATCTGGTACCTCTGTTGGTTCGTCATCAATCGTACAGAATTCTGGTGGCGTTGCTCCACAACTTCAGGTTCGGCCATTAAGTCAAAGTGGATTGATGGGAAATGATCAGCAAATGCAACAGCAACAGCAAATGCAACATCATCCGCATCCGCATCCTCATCATCAGCAACAACATTCGAGTGGCGCCAGTCCAAATATACAACAAAATTATTCACAACATCAATCGGGTGCTGGTGCTGGTGCAGGTCCAGGTGCAGTTCCAGGTACAGGAGCAGGCGGTTCAAAAACACCATCTCATGAGGTAAAAACAATTTTTTTTTTTGGTTTTGAAGTTAGAATTTTTACAGAACTTCTTCAGGGGCTTTTTTCAGAATTTATTTAGAGAACTTTTCCAGGATTTTCCGAAATTCTCCAGGATTTTTCAAAAGTTCTGCGGAATTTTCCTCCGAACTTTCTTCAGCATTTTCAGAACTTTTCCGGGATTTTAAGAACTTCTCCGGGATTTTCAGAACTTTTGCGGAATTTTCCAAACTTCTTCTGTTGGATTTTCAGAATTTCTTCCGAATTTTCAGAATATTCCGATGAATTGCAGGATTTTTAGAATTTCTCTCCAGGATTTTGCAGAACTTCTTCCTGGAGTTAACAGAACTTCTTCTGCAGAACTATGAAAATATCCGCAAGATTTTTAAAATTTCTGCAGGTTTTTTTAAAATTTCTGCAGGTTTTTCAAAACTTTCTCTAGGTTTTTAAGAATTTCCTTCATAATTTTCAAAACTTTTGCGAGATTTTAAGAACTTTCTTCGGGATTTTCAAAACCTCTGCGGGATTTGTCAGAACTTCTGCGGGATTTTCCGAACTTCTGCGGGATTTTCAGTACTTTTGTGAGATTTTCGAACTTGTTTAGAGAACTTCTGCAAGATTCTGCAGAACTTCTGTAGGATTTTCAAAACTTCTACAGCATTTTTAAGAAGTTTCTTCAGAGTTTTCCAAATTTCTGCGGAATTTTCCGAACTTTCTTCAGCATTTTCCGAACTTCTTCTGTGGGATTTTCAGGACTTCTCCGGGATTTTCCGAACTTTTCCGGGATTGTCAGAACTTCTCCGGGATTTTCAGAACTTCTTCTGCAGAACTATTAAAATATCCGCAAAATTTTTAAAATATCCGCAAGATTTTTAAAATGTCTGCAGGTTTTTTAAAATTTCTGCAGGTTTTTCAAAACTTTCTCTAGGTTTTTAAGAACTTCCTTCATAATTTTCAAAACTTTTGCGAGATTTTAAGAACTTTCTTCGGGATTTTTCAGAACCGTCTTCAGAATTTTCAGAACTTCTTCGAAACGTCTGCAGAATTTTCAAAACGTCTTCGGGATTTTTCAGAACTTTCTTCAGGATTTGCAGAACTTTCTCCGGGATTTTCAGTACTTCTGCGGGATTTCCAGAGCTTTTGCGGGATTTTCAAAACTTCTGCGGACTTTTCCGAGCTTTCTTCAGAATTTGCCGAATGCAGAATTGCAGAATTTTCTATCTGCGGGATTTTCAGAACTTCTCCGGGATTTTCAGAACTTCTGCGGAATTTTCAGAACTTCCTTCAGAATTTTAAGCATTTTCTTGAGCACTTTCCGAACTTCTGCCGCATTTTCAGAACTTTTGTGGGATTTTCCGAACTTTCTTCAGAGTTTTCCGAATTTCTGCGGAATTTTCCGAACTTTCTTCAGGATTTTAGAAACTTCTACCGGATTTTCCGAACTTCTGCAGGATTTTCAAAACTTTTTTCAGGATTTTAAGAACTTTCTCTGGGATTTTCAAAATTTCTGCAGTCTTTTTCAAAACTTTCTCCGGAGAATTTTCTCGAAAGTGTTTTTTTTTGTTTTTTTTTTAAATTTTTTTCAATGTCAAATTTTCCATAATTTTTTTTGCTGTTTTAGTCAATGATTCAACAACAACAACAACAAATGATCGGAGGCAACCATCCTGGCAACAATGGCGGAATCGGCTCAATCGGCTCCATTGGTCCTGGTCCTGGTCCTGGCCCTACATCTGAACGTCCCGATAATTTACCAATGATGAATTCATCCATTCATCAACAACAACAACAACAACAACAAAATTTAATAAAACAACAACCTCATCATCAACATCAACATCCACATCAACATCAACATCAGCAGCAGCATCATCATCAACATCATTTTGATCCAATTTCATCGTTGGCACAAATGTCACAACAATTAACAAGCGGTCCGGCTGGTTTAGGTCCGGGACCGGGACCGGGACCAGGTTCGGGTTCGGGTCTGGGTCTGGGTCTGGGTCCGGGTCAAATGGCCGGTGGCGGAATACCACCAAATGGACAACAAATGAATCATCAACATCATCATCATCATAATCAAATGATGGCACAAATGAGTGGAATGGGCGGTATGGGCGGCATGAACATGGGCGGTCATCATCAACAGCATCCTCATTTCCATCCGATGCATCATCAACAACAACAACAACACCAGCAACAACAAATGATGATGGGCGGACATGGACATGGACATTTACATCATCATTTACAGCAACAACATCCGCAACATCCCCTTCATCATCAACAACAACAACAACAACAACAACAACAACATCAAATTCCTTCAGGTATTTTGCTATTTTTCATCCAAAATTACAGACGGTGCCAGTGACGACTCCGGCGATTCCGGAGCTTGCGTTGGCTCTCGCTCTCGCTCCCGCCCTTAAAATTAAACAAAAATATTTTTCTTATATTTAAGAGTTTTCTCTCAAAGAAAATTTAATAATTTTTATTTTTTTTTACTTTTCTCTTTCTCTCTCTCTCTCTCTCTCTCTCTTTCTTTCTCTGTTGAATTCACAATTTTTACAGGAACGCCGCCCGCGACGCCGATGATGATGTTGAATCATCCGCCAGGACATCATCAGCCAGGGCAGCAGGTGGCCGGGCCGCCGCCGCCACATCATCAACAACAACATCCCTTGCAGCAACAACAGCAACAACAACAACATCATGGATTGTTATCACCACCGCCGTCACAATCGCAACAAAATCAACAAATGCTATTACAATCAAATAATAATAATGATGATGGTGGAGGCGGCGGCGCTAATGGCTCCGGCTCCAGTTCCATCGGAACTACCGCCACTGGCAATTCAACCAGTGGCGGTATGTCGGTAAATTTAATGGATTGTGGCCAAATGACAAATTTACAAATGCGTGGCGGTGGACAAATAAATCAACAACAACAACAACAACAACAACAATTTGGCGGTCCCAATTCAGCAGCAGGAGCAGCTACCGCTCAAGCGGCCGCCCAAGCTGCCGCCCAAGCTGCAGCAGCAGCTCAAGCTGGAGCCGCTCATTTACGTTCAATGTCACCAAAAACAAATTTAAATCATCAAAATCAAAATCAAAATCATCATCCATCGTCAATGATGACAATGATGACAATGATGAACGGTAATAATGGCAATGG
>OY284473.1:1979047-1998211 GCA_958336335.1 Dilophus febrilis
CATTTTCTGACTTAACCTAACATTTTCGGACCTTAATCTAACATTTTCGGACCTTAACCTAACATTTTCGAACCTTAACCTAACATTTTCTTACTTAACCTAACATTTTCGGACCTTAACCTAACATTTTTGGACCTTAACCTAACATTTCCGGACCTTAACCTAACATTTTCTTACTTAACCTAACAGTTTCGGACCTTAACCGAACATTTTCTGACTTAACCTAACATTTTCTTACTTAACCTAACATTTTCGGACCTTAACCTAACATTTTCTTACTTAACCTGACATTTTCGGACCCTAACCTAACATTTCCAGACCTTAACCTAACATATTTGGACCTTAACCGAACATTTTCTGACTTAACCTAACATTTTCGGACCTTAACCTAACAGTTTCGGACCTTAACCTAACATTTTCGGACCTTAACCTAACATTTTCGAACCTTAACCTAACATTTTCGCACCATAACCAGAACCTAACATTTTCTAACTTAACCTAACATTTTCGGACCTTAACCTAACATTTCCAGACCTTAACCTAACATTTTCTTACTCAACCTAACATTTTCGGACCAAAACCTAACATTTTCTTACTTAACCTACCATTTTTGGACCTTAACCTAACATTTTCGAACCTTAACCTAACATTTTCGAACCATAACCTAATATTTTCTTACTTAACCTACCATTTTTGGACCTTAACCTAACATTTTCGGACCTTAACCTAACATTTTTGAACCTTCACCTAACACTTTTGAACCTTAACCTGACATTTTCGAACCATAACCTAATATTTTCTTACTTAACTTAACATTTTTGAATCTTAACCTAACATTTTCGGACCTTAACCTACCATTTTCTTACTTAACCTAACATTTTCGGACCAAAACCTAACATTTTCGAACCTTAACCTACCATTTTCGAACCATAACCTAATATTTTCTTACTTAACCTACCATTTTTGAACCTTAACCTAACATTTTCTTACTTAACCTAACAGTTTAGGACCTCAACCTAACATTTTCTTACTTAACCTAACAGTTTCGGACCTTAACCTAGCATTTTTTTACTTAACCTAACATTTTTGAACCTTAACCTTACATTTTCTTACTTGACCTAACATTTTCGGACCTTAACCTAACATTTTCTGACTTAACCTAACATTTTCGGAGCTTAACCTAACATTTTTGAAACGTAAATTAATATTTTCTAAAACTAAATATTTGAATTGAATTAAATTTTTCATCACTCATCATCGGAGATCCGGCCGCCCGACGTCAATCCGTAAAACACACAAACAAATAAAAAAATAAAAAAAAATTTATACCAATACCATAATCGCGCGCGTTTAATTTCGTCTTTTTTCTTTGCGTTGAATTGCGCGTTTTACATTGAATTTTTTTTTGCTTTTATTTTTGACGCGATACGAGAATCTGACCAATGATTTTTTTTCTCTGAATACTTGAATCCGTCGACTGATTGACGGACGGATGGTTGACGCGCGCATAAAATCAGAATCATTCAATACAAAAACATTATTTTTTTACGTTTGTGTGTGTGTGTGTGTGCTTGCGTGAATTCTTTTTGTTGGAATGTGTAATTTTATTTGTGTTTTTTTTTTCTATACATATAAAAAATAATAAAATTCATTTGCGCTTGTCGTACAAAAAATCATCATTTCATTTCACTTTTCCCCTCACCTCACTTCAGTTCAGTTCAGTTCAGTTTTCAGTGTGTTTTTTCGAAAAAAAAAAAAATCTCTTATTTTATTATTTTTTGCATTATTTTTGGTGTTTTTTTGGTAAATTAAAATAAATAAATGTAAAATAAAGATAAATAAAGCTAAAATAAAATAAATAATTAATTAAATAAATAAGTAAAAAAGTGGTTTTTCATTTAAATTGAAGTTTTCTTGTGCGTGGTCTTTGATTTATTATTTAGTTTTTTTTTTTTATTGGTTTATTTTTTTAAATCATATAATTAAATGAATATTAATTATTAATGAATTATTAATTATTAAAAAAACATAATTTATTGTTGAATTATTAACATTTTATTTGTTTTATAACTAAAAAAAAAATTTAAAAATAAAAATCTGTGTTTTATAATTAAGAAAAAAAAGAAAAAAAAATCATCAAGAAAAGAAGGAAACGAAAACGAGATTTTTTTTTTTTTTTTTTTTAATTAGAAAAAAAAACACCCGAAGATTTTTCCATTCGTTCGGATTATATTCCGACGTCTTCGTCGTCGTCATCGTCAACAACACAGAAAAATCATCAATCGTCGTGTATTTTAATACCACATCAGCATCATCATCATCATCATCCTCATCATCATTTCTTACGATCGTATATAGTTTTTTTTATTGTTGTATTGTGACTGCTGCTGCTTCTGCTGGCTGCTGGTTTCTGCGCTTCTGCGTTTCTCTACTCTTCTGTTCTATTTATTTTGGATAACGACAAAAAAAACGACGACAACGACAACGACAAAAAAGAAGAAGACGACGACGAAAGACGACGCCATTTTGAATTGTTATTATTATTATTGTTGTTGTTGTATGAAGAGGAGATCCTCCATATCATAAATAATACAGTAAAAAAAAAAAAAAAAAAGTTTTGTTATTGGAATTGGAAAAAGAACCGTTTTTTTTTTTTATTGAATACGGTAAATAATTTTTTTTTTGGCTAAATTGTACTTTACGCGGGCGAAGACACGAAATTAGGGGGGTGGAGAAATCAAGGGGAATACCCCCCCCCCGCTCCCGACAAACTTTTGTTCTAGCGTTTTTTGGGGGGGGGGGGGGGAGGCGCCCCGTTTGCCCAGGATGGGGGGGGGGGGGGCGGTCAAAGTTTGTATGGGAAATTTTTTTATTTCCCCTTTAGGGGGGAAATTCTTATCGGACGGACGGGTAAAGGACCACCACCCCTCATGAAACTTTTGTTCGGGATTTAGGCTCCCACCTCCCCCCCCCCTATACGTGGGGCAGGGGGCAGGTTTTGAAAATTTCAAAATTTCCAAAAAGTAAAAAAGTGTTCCCCCCCCCCCAGTCCGATTTTAAAAATTTTAGTACCTGAAATGGAGGCGGGGAGTCCCAAACCAAGCAATTTTAGTTCCGGGACTAGGTTACGCGCCCGAACCCTTTCGCCCAGGAAGCGGGGGGGGGGCAAAGTTTGTATGAAATTTGTTTTTTTTTTTCATTTATAAAAGGGAAATGTATAGTGAAAGGGGTAAGGGACCAACCCCCCCCCCCCCCCCTTGAAACTTTTGTTCAGCACTAAGGCCGCCCCCCCCCACCAATACGAGGGCCAGGAGGTGTTTAAAAATTAACAAATTTCCATTTTTGGGCTTAGTGGATTTAGCGAAATAAATCGATACTGCTGTCTGTAGCGCCTTCGGCGCCCCCCTTAAGATTATTGTTACTCCCTTTCTGTTATCCATCGAGTGAAAAATTCACAGTCGACCCCCCCCCCACCCCCCCGCCTGTCCCACGTTTAGGGGGAGCCTAAGTGCCGCCGAACAAAAGTTTCTCATGAGGGGTGGCGGCCCTTTACCCCGGTTTTTTCCGGTATAAAACGGTTCTCCCCAAAAGGGGAAATGAAAAATTTTTTCATACAAACTTTGACTCCCCCCTGCCCCCCCTCCTGGACGAACGGGGCGCCTCCCGCCCCAAAAACGCTAAAACAAAAGTTTTTCAGGGGGAGCACCCTCTTCAATTTCATGAGGGGGGATAAATTGCACTTTACGGGCTTCGCCCGTATTATTATTATTATTATTAATTTGGTTTTGCGCGAAATGTAAATGGAAATGTGTCCAGTGAGTGAGTGAGTGAAGGGGAGGGGGAGGGGGGGAGGATTGAAGTGGAAAGATTTCCTTAAAAAAATTTGTCGTCGTGGTTTTTTTTTTTTTATGTATAACCACCATCCATAGAATAGAAAAAAAAAAGATCAGGTTATGTTTTATGTTATGTAAATTATAGCAAAGCAATAAGTAATCGCAAGCATGCGTGCGTGCGTGCGTGCGTGCGTGCGTGGTGTTTGAATAAATAGTTCATGTGCGTTTGTTTGTTTGTGTTTGATGGAATGTTTGTTTGTTTGTTTGTTGTTTATTAGCAGCTCTACACACAAACACAACACAACGATAATTTTGTTGTTGTTGTTGTTTTTCAATTTTTGAGCCGCGTTCCATTCCCAATTACCAGCAGTAAGAATAGGTAAGAAGAGGTAAGAAAAGATGATAGATGCTTTCTACTCTTATCTACTCCTACTACTTACTTTACTCAACTGCCCCCGGTAATTTGAATGGAACGCGCACGCAACTTATATATATATAGGGATTGTTTTCCTGCGATCCTCAAAATTTTTCTTTTTTTGGTGTATGTTTTTTATTGGTCGCGTGGTTGTGTAGTTGTGTGATTGCTGTGCGGTGGTTCATTGATTGTTGAGATTTTGTGTGATTGTGGTTGGTGGGTGGGGAGGGGGTTTTTTTTTTTTTTTCTCTTTTATTCATTTGAGATCTTCCTATATATATGCATGCGGCAAATCACAAAAAAAAAAAACAGAAAATTTATTAATTAAATGAAATGTAGTTGTAGTTTTGAAGACCTTGACAAAACACCTTTTATTGATATGAATGTGAAAACACCCGGAAATATTTCGGTTATGGGAATTGTTGAATTTTTAATTGTTGTTGTTTTTAACAGAGAAAAAAAAAAAACACGTTTATGTAATGATCAAAAAGAAAAACAAAAATAAAAAATAACCGAATAAATTTATCAATTTATTGTGTCGTTTGTGTACGTGCGCATGTCTGTTGTTGTATTATAGGCGCGCGCGCACGCGCATATGCAAACTAGTCTGTCAGTTTATGAAATTTCCAGTTTTTTTTTTTTTCGTTTTTTTTCTTTCTTTCCGTGTTTTTTTCTTTCCTTGTTTTGTTGTTGTTAATTTATTAATAATTCAAATGGATCGATGGATGGATGGATGGATGGATGGATGGACGACGATGATGATGATGACGACGATGACCACGACCCGGAACACAAACACATAAAAAAAAAAACCACCACTTTATTATTATTATTATTATTATTATTGTTGGTAGTATGCGTTCATTAATTCGTGCGGCGGTGTACGGTTTAACAAGCAAATTTACCCAACAGCCAACACCCCGATTTTAATGAATCCCACCCCCCCCCCCCCATGGCAAAATGAGGTCAGGTCAGGGTGCATAGGCCCAGAACAAACAAACAAACAAAAAAGAATGTTTGTACTAACCACTTCAGGTACTAAAACAAAAAATTCTCCACGATCGCTGTTTTTTTTTTTGTCAAATTAAGGTCGCGATCGCCGTTTTCTGCTCAACTCTGGTCAAATAAAGATCGCGATCGCCGTTTTCTGGTCAAATTAAGGTCGCGATCGCCGTTTTCTGGTCAACTCTGGTCAAATAAAGATCACGATCGCTATTTTCTTGTCAAATAAAGATCGCGATCGCCGTTTTCTTGTCAAATTAAGGTCGCGATCGCCGTTTTCTGGTCAAATTAAGGTCGCGATCGCTGTTTTCTTGTCAAATTAAGGTCGCGATCGCTGTTTTCTTGTCAAATTAAGGTCGCGATCGCCGTTTTCTGCTCAACTCTGGTCAAATAAAGATCGCGATCGCTGTTTTCTGGTCAAATTAAGGTCGCGATCGCCGTTTTCTGGTCAACTCTGGTCAATAAAAGATCACGATCGCTATTTTCTTGTCAAATAAAGATCGCGATCGCCGTTTTCTGGTCAACTATGGTCAAATAAAGATCACGATCGCTGTTTTCTTGTCAACTCTGGTCAAATTAAGGTCGCGATCGCTGTTTTCTGGTCAACTCTGGTCAAATCAAGATCACGATCGCTGTTTTCTTGTCAACTCTGGTCAAATTAAGGTCGCGATCGCTGTTTTCTGGTCAACTCTGGTCAAATCAAGATCACGATCGCTGTTTTCTTGTCAACTTTAGTCAAATTAAGGTCGCGATCGCCGTTTGTGGTCAACTCTGGTCAAATAAAGATCGCGATCGCCGTTTTCTGGTCAACTCTGGTCAAATAAAGATCACGATCGCTGTTTTCTTGTCAACTCTGGTCAAATTAAGGTCGCGATCGCTGTTTTCTGGTCAACTCTGGTCAAATCAAGATCACGATCGCTGTTTTCTTGTCAACTCTGGTCAAATTAAGGTCGCGATCGCCGTTTTCTTGTCAACTCTGGACAAATAAAGATCACGATCGCTATTTTCTTGTCAAATTTAGGTCGCGATCGCCGTTTTCTGGTCAACTCTGGTCAAATAAAGATCGCGATCGCTGTTTTCTTGTCAAATTAAGGTCGTGATCGCCGTTTTCTGGTCAACTCTGGTCAAATAAAGATCACGATCGCTGTTTTCTGGTCAAATTAAGGTCGCGATCGCTGTTTTCTGGTCAAATTAAGGTCGCGATCGCTGTTTTCTTGTCAAATTAAGGTCGCGATCGCCGTTTTCTGGTCAACTCTGGCCAAATTATGGTCGCGATCGCCGTTTTCTTGTCAACTCTGGACAAATAAAGATCACGATCGCTGTTTTCTTGTCAAATTAAGGTCGTGATCGCTGTTTTCTGGTCAAATTAAGGTCGCGATCGCCGTTTTCTGGTCAACTCTGGTCAAATAAAGATCGCGATCGCTGCTTTCTTGTCAAATTAAGGTCGCGATCGCTGTTTTCTTGTCAAATTAAGGTCGCGATCGCCGTTTTCTGGTCAACTCTGGCCAAATTATGGTCGCGATCGCCGTTTTCTGGTCAACTCTGGTCAAATAAAGATCGCGATCGCTGCTTTCTTGTCAAATTAAGGTCGCGATCGCTGTTTTCTGGTCAAATTAAGGTCGCGATCGCCGTTTTCTGGTCAACTCTGGTCAAATAAAGATCGCGATCGCTGCTTTCTTGTCAAATTAAGGTCGCGATCGCTGTTTTCTTGTCAAATTAAGGTCGCGATCGCCGTTTTCTGGTCAACTCTGGCCAAATTATGGTCGCGATCGCCGTTTTCTGGTCAACTCTGGTCAAATAAAGATCGCGATCGCTGCTTTCTTGTCAAATTAAGGTCGCGATCGCTGTTTTCTGGTCAAATTAAGGTCGCGATCGCCGTTTTCTGGTCAACTCTGGTCAAATAAAGATCGCGATCGCTGTTTTCTTGTCAAATTAAGGTCGTGATCGCTGTTTTCTGGTCAAATTAAGGTCGCGATCGCCGTTTTCTGGTCAACTCTGGCCAAATAAAGATCGCGATCGCTGTTTTCTGGTCAAATTAAGGTCGCGATCGCTGTTTTCTGGTCAAATTCAGGTCGCGATCGCCGTTTTCTGGTCAACTCTGGTCAAATAAAGATCACGATCGCGGTTTTCTGGTCAAATTAAGGTCGCGATCGCTGTTTTCTGGTCAAATTAAGGTCGCGATCGCTGTTTTCTTGTCAAATTAAGGTCGCGATCGCCGTTTTCTTGTCAAATTAAGGTCGCGATCGCCGTTCCCCTCTGTAGGAGAAATTTTGATATTTTCCCATACAAACTGTCTCTACAGCCCTCTTCGCCGCCGCCACCGCCGCCGTCTTTGGCCAAAAAAGGTGTGCGCATGCGTGCGCCCGAGCGAGCGAACGTGCGAACGAATTTGTGCATTGCATAAACACAACACAACACAACACACAGAGAGCAAATAAATGCGCACAATCGCAATTACAACAAAAAAGTTTTTTTTTTTTTTTTTTTTACCTCACCTCCATTTTGTTTTTTTTTTTTACTCGTTATTGTATTGCTGTTATTTTACGCATTTACTTTGTTTTTTTTTTTTATTACCATTTAATTAATTATTTTTCTTTCTGTTTGTTCCTTCATTTCACAGTTAAATAAAACAAGCAAAAAAAAAATAAAAAAAATAATAACAGTGTAAAAAAAAGAAAAAAAAACGAAAGTGTACGAGAAAAAAGAAAGAAAGAAAGAGACAAACAAATAGACAATAAATCAAAATCAAAATCAAAATCAAAAACAAAAAAAAAAAAAAATGACCGATTCAATGAAATTCGGTTTTGGACCAAATTGGTTACGTAATAATATGTCAAATGATCCATCGACAACGGGATTAACAACAACAACGACGCCGCCGTCAACAACAACAACAACAACAACAACAATAAATACGTCATCAAGTAATAATTCACAAGGATTTATTAATAATATAATGGATTCAACGATGACGACGACGACGCCGCCGCTGCCGCCAACAATTGGATTTGGACAACAATTGTCAGGAATCGGAATGGGAACCGGAACCGGAATTGGTGGTCATCATATTAATAATAATAATACAATTGCAACATCAACACCAACAATGGCGGCCATTGCAACAACAACAACAACAACAACAACAACAACAAATGCATCGCATCAAATGTCAATTTATCAACAACAACAACATCATCATCATTCGGCCGCCATTAATGAAATATCTTCATTGCAAAATCATCAACAACAACAACAACAACAACAACAACCTTCTTATCATCATCATCAAAATTCTTATTCACAAGATGGAATTTATGATGGTGGAATGACGACGCAAACGCAAACGCAAACAACAAATTATAATTATCAAATGAATGATTTATTAGTAATTGATCAACAACAACAACAACAACAAAATGAATTTATGGATTATTCAAATCAAAATCCGAATCAAAATCCGAATCAACAACAACCAAATTATCAACAACAACAACCACGTCATCATCAATTGGCTGAATTTCGTTATGGTCGTGAAGAAATGCTTTCATTATTTGATAAAACAATTATGGGACCGGATATTTTACCAAAATTTAAAAAATTATTCATTGATAAATTACAATGTCCGTTGGCATTAACACCAAATACCGATGATGATGCAAGACTTTGGAGTGTTCGAAGTACAACACCGATATTTGGTAGTGCGGCTGCTTCGGCTTCGGTAACTGGTTCTGGTTCTGCTTCGGCTGCTGCTGTTGGTAATGTATCAGGTAATGGCATAATAAATTCAACGGGAAATTCAACGTCCATATCATCAGCAGTAGGGGGTTCGTCTGTATTAATTGGCAACAACAACAACATCATCAATGGAACAAGTGGAATAAATAATTTTAATTCAATTGAAAATAGTGGCGGCGGCGGCGGCGGTGGTGGAAATGGCAATGGCAATGGCAGTGGCGGCGGTTTATCAACGCTAGATGGCGGTGGTGTTAATAGAATAGGATCAGGATCAGGATCAGGAGGATCAGCGGGAGGAAGCAGCGGAAATACAATTGGAAATGTTCATGGTATTGGATTTATTAATAATAATAATAATAATAATTTGGGACAAACAAGAACAATAATTGGTGGAATTGGCGGCGGCAGCAATCAAAGAATTAATAATACAATGGATCGTGGCGGTGGCGGAATCGGCGGCATCGGCAGCATCGGCGTTGGCATTGGAGGTCGTGGACGTGGCAGTAAAGGATATAATAATAATAATAATAATTTACAATCAAATTATCAACGTTCAATTTCATTATATGATGATGATGGAGGTGGTGGCGGTGGCAGTGGCGGTCGTTCAATATCTGGAAGGGTACAATTTTTTTTAATAAATTTCTTAATTTTATTTCTTTTTATTGTTTTTTTAATGATTTTCCGGTTTTTTTTTTTTTTGTATTTTCTTTATAGGGTGATCGAAATTGGTTAGAACGAAATGGTGGTTTAAGTAATTCAATGAATTTTCGTTCAGATACAAAAATTAATGATGATATTAATAATGATTGTTGGGATGAATACAATAATAATAATAATAATAATAGTGCAGCATCATCACCGTTAATAAGTCCAAGAAAAGAATTTAATAGTGGTATTAGTGGTGGTCACAGTGGTCACAGTGGTCATGGTGGTTATGGAGGAGGACGTGGTCTTCATTCTTATCATTCAACAACAACAACAACAACAACAACAACATCAGCAGCAACAGCAACAAATTCACAAATAGATTCTTCAAATTGGCGACGTCATCATCAATTTCAACATCGTCAAACGTCAATTGATGATGAATTTTCTTCAGATCATCATCGTACAAATACAAATATTTCTATTTCCTCCACTTTATCGTCGTCGTCCGCGTCGTCGTCGTCGGCGTTTATAGCTACAGCAGCGACGGCGACTGCGACATCTGGTGGTGGTGGTGGTGGTGATGGTTGGCGATCCTCATCATCATCATCGTCGAATTCAATAGCCGTATCGGCATCATCGGCTGGTGTTGGTTCGTCGTCATCGTCATCCGCATCTCAATCGCATTTCAAATGGAGTAAGTTGAAATTTTTTTTTTTAATTGTTTTTTTTTTTTTTCATTGTAGTTTTTTTTTACCCGCCCCCGGGGGGGGGGGTAGTGGGGGAGGGGGATGTAATTAATTTTTTTCGTTCTCTCTCTCTCTCTCCCTCTCTCTGTCTTTATGTACCTTAGAAAATTCTCAATTACTTTATCACTCTCCAAAAAAACTTTGGATCTTTCCAACTCCGTGCGATTTTCAACTCCATGCACTTTTAACTCCGCACTTTTCCAACTCCATGCACTTTCAACTCCGCACTTTCCAACTCCATTAACTTTTCAACTCCATGAAGTTTCAACTCCGCACTTTTCCAACTCCATTCACTTTTCAACTCCATGAAGTTTCAACTCCGCACTTTTCCAACTCCATTCACTTTTCAACTCCATGAAGTTTCAACTCCGCACTTTTCCAACTGCCATGCACTTTCAACTCCGCTCTTTACAACTCCGAACTTCCCAACTCCGTACTTTTCCAACTCCATGAACTTTCAACTCCGCACTTTCCAACTCCATTCACTTTTCAACTCCATGAAGTTTCAACTCCGCACTTTTCCAACTCCATTCACTTTTCAACTCCGCACTTTTCCAACTCCATGCACTTTCAACTCCGCTCTTTACAACTCCGAACTTCCCAACTCCGTACTTTTCCAACTCCATGAACTTTCAACTCCGCACTTTCCAACTCCATTCACTTTTCAACTCCATGAAGTTTCAACTCCGCACTTTCCAACTCCATTCACTTTTCAACTCCATGAAGTTTCAACTCCGCACTTTTCCAACTCCATTCACTTTTCAACTCCGCACTTTCCAACTCCATTCACTTTTCAACTCCATGAAGTTTCAACTCCGCACTTTTCCAACTCCATTCACTTTTCAACTCCGCACTTTTCCAACTCCATGCACTTTCAACTCCGCTCTTTACAACTCCGAACTTCCCAACTCCGTACTTTTCCAACTCCATGAACTTTCAACTCCGCACTTTCCAACTCCATTCACTTTTCAACTCCATGAAGTTTCAACTCCGCACTTTTCCAACTCCATGCACTTTCAACTCCGCTCTTTACAACTCCGAACTTCCCAACTCCGTACTTTTCCAACTCCATTCACTTTTCAACTCCGTCCTTTTTCCAACTCCATGAACTTTCAACTCCGTACTTTTTCCAACTCCATTCACTTTTCAACTCCGCACTTTTCCAACTCCGCACTGCTCCAACTCCGTACTTTTCCAACTCCATGAACTTTCAACTCCATGAACTTTCAACTCCGCCCTGCTCCAACTCCGTACTTTTCCAACTCCATGAACTTTCAACTCCATGAACTTTCAACTCCGCCCTGCTCCAACTCCGTACTTTTCCAACTCCATTCACTTTTCCAACTCCGCTCTTTACAACTCCGTACTTTTTCCAATTCAACTTTCGATTCAAATCCCAATATTCCTAATTTCCCCCCAAAAATCCCATTGAACTCAAATTTAACTCATTTTCTGGGTAATTTAATCCAATTTAAGTCAATTTCATTTTTTTTTTGTTTTTTATTTACCCCCAATTTTAAAAGGTCGTTCAACGAGTTGGCGTGAAGATGATTCTCATCATCATCATCATCATCCGCATCCGCATCCGCATCCGCATCCTCATTCAATTCATCATCAGCCTCAGCATCCTCAGCATCCTCAGCATTATCATCATCATCATCCAAACGTCGGTGTCGGTCAATCATCATCACCATTAATAAAACATTCATTGGTAGGAACAACACCCACAACAACACCCACAACAACAACAACAACGGCAACAACACTGTCAACAATGGCGACGACCACCACAACGACAACAATAACAACAACAACAACAACAGCAACATCAACAACAACATTTGCAACTTCAATTCCTTCAACTTCAACTCCTCCAACATCAACATCAATTTCAACCAATAATAATGATTTATTAATGAATAAAATAAAAATTGGAACAAAATTCATTAATAATTCGTCGTCGTCGTCATCAATGACGCAGTCGCCGTTGCCACTGTCTCAATCAACATCACCATCGACGATGACGCCGACGCCGACGCCGTCACCATCAATTCAAAGGAATACAAATACAAATATTACAGGATCCGATAAAAATTATCAAACAATGACAAAACATCATTCAAATAGTAATAGTGGCGGCGGCTCCGGCATCGGCTCCTCCGGCATCGGCTCCCATTTTAATAATAATAATAATAATAATAATGAAACAATTAAAAAACATTTAATGAAAAATTCCAATTCATCATCATTTGAATATGAAAATTTACCAGAATGGTAATTACGAAAATATGGGGGGGGGGGGGGGTTTATTTTTTGAATTATTTTTATTAATTTTAATTTAATTTAATTTTGCAGGGCATTGGACGATCAAAATGATGATGCTGGTGGAAGTTTTGATGCTTCTGGAGCATTTCACGGATCAATTGAACGTTCAAAAGTGACGATGGCGACGACGACCAGCAGCACAACAACAACAACAACGACAACGACAACAACGACAACGATGAGGACGACGACCGCCATGACCGATGATGTTGATGAAGAACCGATTAATTTAACAAAAAATAAATTTATGGATGTTGACGATCGAGAATTATCAAAAGGAACTTTAACGGCAACAGGAACTTCCGTAACATCGGCAACAGTAAAATCGACGACGACGACGGCAACGGCAACGGCATTCAATCAAAAGGATGTGATGTTGAAAGAAAAAGACAATAAAATAAATTTGGAATTAAATTCACCGGAAAAGAAATCATCAATTAAAGAATTACTAGAAAAGAAAATCGAACGTGATCAAAACGAAAATAAAAAAAATATCCAAAAAAAGATAATTTCAAAAGAAATGAATGAAATTGTTAAATTGGAAGTGGCTAAAGACAATGAAAAAGACGGCGACGGCCCCCAAGACCTCACAAATGATAAAAAAAATATTACAAAAACCATTTTCACAGATGAAGCGAAGGTGCCATCAAACAAAGTGAAAAAACTGTCATCTTCATTAACTGATAATAATGATGATGACAACGGAAATGCATTGAAATTTCAGAAAAATACTGTTTCCGCAACAGTCCCCGCCGTCGCTGCCATTGCTGCCCCATCGGAAATTGAGAAAAATAAAAAATCTGAGCAGATGCCGCCGATGCAGGCGACGATGTCACCATCACCGATACAAAATCAAAAATTAAATGAAATTTCCACAGAATTTCCCATCCATACAAATTCTGGTAAAAATTCTGGTTATGGACACACCGGTCAACACGGGCCGATACCACAGTTGCAACAATGGCAACAACAACAACAACAACCGCAGATACCATCACAAAATTTAAATAAAACAATTCCGATTGTTAAAGATGATCTAACGTTTTCGGCTTCTCAAAATCAAAAGAAATCCATCGCAACGTCATCATCCACATCATCATCCACATCATCATCGGCTATGACTTTGATTTCTGCATCACAAAAAATTACATTAAATAAATCACGAAATATTGATCATGGAACTGTTGCAACAGACAATGGCAACGTGAACGTCCATGATGATGATGATGATTTAACAGAATTAAATGTTTGTGATCCAATGAAAAAAGTTGCTGATGATATGGTTGAAAAATTAATAAATGATGATGAAAATTTAACAATAAAAAATTTACCATTAACGATTAAAAATCAACAACAACAACAACAGTTGCAACACCCGTTGCAACATCATGGACAACTTCATCATCATCATCAACATCAACAACAACAGCATTTAATTAATAATCAACCGTTGCAACAGTTGCAACAGCATCAACAACAGTTGCAACATCATCCGCAACATTTGCAACATCATCAACAACCGTTGCAACAGCATTCGCAACCGTTGCAACAGTTGCAACAACATCAACAACAATCACAACAACATCGTTTACATCAATATCAACCATCTACCATAATACATCATCCATTATTGGCCGGAACCGCTCAAGCATCTCAAACAACTCAAACATCGGCAACAACAACAACAACAACAACAACAACAACAACAACAAATTTACCGGTATCTGCTCCCACCCATCAAATATTCCGTAAAATATCAATGAATCAACAACAACAACCGCAACAACAAACACCTTCATATCCTTCACAATCACAAGGAATTGATGTAATAACAACGGCTGTATCGGCTGCTTCTGCCATGACACCTCAACAATCACAATTACATAAAATGTCTTTATTGACTCAACAACAACAACAACATCAAATCCAATCTAAACAACAGACTTCATCTACTGCAACATCATCAGCTGCTGCGGCTTCGGCTGCTGCTGCCGTTGCCGCTGCTGCTGCTGCTGCTGCTGCTGCTGCTGCTGCTGCTGCTGCATCATCTGAATCATTAATTCCACCGCATTTATTGCCAACGTCTGACATTTGGTATTACAAGGATCCACAATCGGAAATTCAAGGTCCATTTAATGGGAATGACATGACCGAATGGTATCGTACCGGTTATTTTGGTGATAATTTAGAAATACGACGTATTTGTGATACGCATTTCATTCAATTGGGTGATTTAATTCAATTGACCGGATTGCCATTGCCATTGTTAACGCCCCATCTTGTGCCGATGATTAACGAAACAACATTATTAAAAATTAAAATCCATCAACAGCAACAGCAACAACAACAACAACAACAAACAAATAATAAATCATTAACGACGACGGCGACGACGACGGCGGCGGCGGCTGCTGCTGCTGCTGCATCGGCTTTATTATTAAATCGTCAACATTCAACATTGTCAAATGTTTTGCAATCAGCCGGTAGCAACAATAACAGCAGCAGCAGCACATCACAGCAAATAATTTCACAGCAGCAACAACAACAAACAAATCAACAACAGCTGTTGCAACAACAACCAAAACATATCAATACGGATATTGGAAAATTATCAATGGCTGCTGTTGTTCAACAAATGAATGGACAACAATCGGCAGGTCAACAATTGCCAATACCATCAATTGGAGCCGTTGCCGTACATTCATCTGTTAGTGTAAATCCATCCGCTTCTATTTCTGCTGTTGCAACACTTCCATATTCACTTCAACATCAGCAAATTCATCATCATCAACAACAACAACAACAACACCAGTTGCAACATCATCAACAGCCGTTGCAACAGTTGCAACAACCATCACAATCACCAGCAACAGTAACAATTCAACAACAACAACAACAACAACAACAACAGTTGCAACAATCACCATCGGCATTCTTTGATTTAGAAACATTAAATAAAATCAATTATCAAATGCAATTATTTCCAAAAGATTATAATACATTGAAACAACGTCAACAATTTATTTATCAAAAATTAATAACCGTAAATGAAACATTCAGTCGGTTACCAATTGAACAACAAAATGGAATTATTCAACAACATGTAAATTTACTACAATCCATTTCACAAGAACAACAACAACAACAACAACAACAAGATGAAATTTTATTGCAACAACAGCAACAACAACAACAACGTCATCAACAACAATTACATCAACAGCATTTAATGCAACAGCAGCAACAACAACAACAGCAGTTGCAACAGCCGATAACGTCGCAGCAGCAGCAACAGCAACAACCACCTCCAACATTTGCACAATTGGCTGCAAAAAAATCACCAAATAATTTAATAACAACACAAACGCAAACTCAAACACCACAATCACAATCGGGAATATCAGCAACGGCTGCGGCTTCGGTTGCTGCAACTGCTGCTGCTGCATCGGCTTCAATTGATAATTTATATAATATTCATGATTTTGTAAATATTCATCAAAATCGTCATTTTGTTCAACAGCAACAACAACAACAACAACAATTAATAAAACCATCATTGCCGGGGGTTTCGGCTCCATTAAATAATGATGGATTAAATATGCCGCAACAACAGCAACAACAACAACAACAACATAATTTTGAACATTTAGAAAAACAATCATTTAATCAACATCAACATCAACATTCAATGGCAGTGGCTGCGGCTGCGGCAGCGGCTGCGGCTTCTGTTACAGGAAATTCTGCAACAACGGCAGCAGTTCTTCAGCAACAACAATTACATCATCAATTACAACTACAACAACAACAACATTCAATTGGTAACGATCCAACAATGATGATGACGACGGCCGTTCCAACTACAGCCGCCGCTGCTTCCGCTGAAACATCTGATCCAATACAATCATTATTATTACAATTGACATTACAAAAAGGTGGTGTTGGCGGATGTCAAGCCGGTCAAACCGGTACAATAATTGATGAACATATTCATCATCATAATAATTTATCTGCAACGGCTGCATCGGCTGCATCATCATCATCATCATCATCAAATGTTTCTATTCCAATTTATCCTGATAAAGCATGGTTAATAAGTCAACAACAATTTATTCAACAACAACAACAACAACAACAATTTCAACAATTATCAGCAGTTGCGGCTTCGGCTTCCGCTTCTTCTCCTCGTCCACCATCCTCTTTGTCATCATCATCATCATCTGCATCATCATCAATGCCATTTGGTGGTAATTTTCAAACATCACTGCAACAACAGCCGATACAGCCGATACCGCAACATTTTCAACAACAACAACAAGATTTATTAGGATCACATGAACAACAACAACAACAACAAAATTGGCATCAAACAAATCAAAATAATTTTATGTCATCAATTGCTTCGACTGTATCGGCTCCCGGTCAACCCCATCATCATCATAATAATAATAATAATAAAAAATTAACGGGTCCGGCTGTCGTTCAAACACAACAAATTAATTTAAATACAAAAAATTTCCAACAAATTCCTTCAATCCCATTACCAATTTCCAACTCAGTAACAGCAGCAGCAGCCGCAGCAGCCGCTGCCGCCGCCTCATCATCATCATCTACTACTGGACATCAATTAATTATGGATCATCATCAATTACCATTAAATTATAGTACAGTTTTAAGTACAGTAGCTGCTGCTGGTCGTCAAAACAAATTACAAACACCACAAATTCCATTGCAGCAACCACAGATAACGCAGCAACATCAATCAATGTTGCAACAACAAAATAAATTATTAAATAATGCAACAACAACTCAACAAACAACTCAACAAACAACCCAACAAACAACAACAGGACCAGGAGGACCAATTTCTGGAATACAATTTGAAAATGATGGAATTTCAACGGCGGCTTCAACAATTGAAATATCCCAACAACAACAACAACAACAACAACAACAACAACAACAACAAAAAATTACAAAAGATTTACGTGACGATGAATTGAATAAAAAACGTTTAAAAGAAACATTGAAACGTCAACAGGACATTCAACAATTGGAAAAAAATCAACGAACGGCAACGGTGGCAACGACAGTGGCAACGGTGATACCGTCGTCAACGGATGAACAACGACGTCGTACAATTAATGAAAAAAAACGTATCGAAATGATTGCTGATTTACGTAAAATTAAATTAAGTGATCATCCGGCAATATTAGCATCCGTAGTAACTGGAGTAACAAATGGAAATTTAACGGTATCGGCTTCAGATGTTAATTCATCATCATCATCATCTGCATCGACAGTTGCTGCTGCTGCTGCTGCAGTAACAGCCGCAATAACAACTGTAACACAATCAAATTTACCCGTTGGTTCACCATGGATTGTACAAAAATCAAAAACACAGGGTCACGGACAAGGTGTTGCAACTGTTGCAACGGGTGCTGCGGGTGTTGCAACAGGCATTGCAACTGTTGCAACACCAAGTTTAACTGAAATACAAAAAGCTGAACGTGAACGTCGTCTTGAACAATATCGTATTGATAGTTTACGTGAACAACAACAACAACAACAAAAAATCCAATCCGATTTGCAACAACAACAACAACAACAACAAAAAGATTTTACTACAATTAATTGGAATACAAATGTATTGAAAAAACAACAACAACAAAATGTTAAATCATTGATTGAAATCCAAGCGGAAGAAAATTTAAAACGGCAACAATTGCAATTGCAACAACAACAATTGCAACAACAACAATTATTGTTGCAACAACAACAATTATTGGAACAACCAATGTTAATGTCAGCGCATTTAGCGGCTGCCGTTGCCGCCGCCGGCGCCGCCAATCTGCAAGCTCCCAATCAACAATCAACAAATCAAAAAATTATGACTGGCAATTTGCCTTCATTGGGATTTCAATCAATAACGCAACAAACGCCATCATCATCATCATCATCATCATCTTTGAATTTGACAAATAATAAAAAATCTGATTTTATTCAATACAATTCATTTTGGAATGGTTTATCACCATCGGTTACGGCAACGGCAACGGCAACGGCTGGATCGGCTGGATCGGCATCTTTACAGACTCTGGCGTCCAATCAATCGACGCCCGCCGGTGGTTCTTCATTTAATTTAAATGTTAATAATTCAATGAGTGATCTAAAGTCACAGAATCAAATGAATTTAAATTTACAACAATCACAAATTGTTGCAACGGCTTCAGCTGCGGCTTCAGCTGCGACTTCAGTTCCCGCTGCTGGTATTTCAAATTCCAATTCTGATGAATTAACAACAACAACAACAACAACAGCAACAAATCAACAGAAAACAAAAAACAATTCAAAATCGTCGTCGTCATCGTCGTCGTCGTCGTCGGTTGCAACAACAATTGCAACAAGTGCAAAAGGTGTTAAAATTGGTTTTTGGGATAATAATTCAAAAACAATTGCC
>OY284473.1:1998411-2113425 GCA_958336335.1 Dilophus febrilis
TTTTTTTCCTGTGTTTCAGTTTGTTTGTTTGTGGGTTGTTTACTTAATTTCAAATACAAATACAAGTAATAATAATAATAATACAAATACAAATACAAATACAAATACAAATTCAAATACGAATCTAAATAATTATAATAAAAAATAAAAAACCAAAAACAATGTCATATTTTTGTTGTTGATTCAAATTTAATATCATAATTTTCTTTATTATTTGTATTTGTATTTGTATTTGTATTTGTATTTGTATTTGTATTGACTTCATTTAATAATGGCAATTGTGATGATGTGGATGACGACAGCAATTTTGGTGATGTTGATGATGATGATGATGATGATGATGACGACGACGACAACAACGACGACGATGGTGGAGGTAATTTTAATGGCAACAATGACGATGACGACGATGACTGCGGCGGTGGCGGCGATGACGATGACGATGACGATGACTTCGGTTCCAATTGATTAGAATTTAAAGAAATTTTATCATTTTCATTATTTTCATTATTATTATTAATATCCGAAATTCTCTGGTTGTTGTTATTGAAATTATTGAAATTATTGACAAAATCATCTTTAATTAATTGAATTTTTATTGAATTACGATTACGATAAAATTGTTGTTGTTGTTGTTGTTGTTGTTGCTGTTGTTGTTGCTGTAATTGTAATGGATTTAACATAATTTCAAAATTTGTTTCTTCATCACGTTCACGTTCCGGTTCAAATGATCCTGTTCCTGCTCTTGTTCCTGCTGCCGTCCCTGATCTTGTTCCTGCTGCCGTCCCTGCTCTTGTTCCTGCTGCCGTTCCTGATCTTGTTCCTGCTGCCGCCCCTGCTCCTGTTGTTCCTGTTGCTCCTGTTCCTGCTGTTTTTGTTCCGATCATTGAAGAATGATTTATTAAATTTTCCCGTTCATTATTTAATGTAAATGGATTTATTATGGAATAATTTTTAAGTGATAAATTTTCTGTTATTCTACGTTTTGAATCATTTATTGATGGGTTTTGTTCTTGTTTTTGTTCCGGTTCCTGTTCCTGTTCCTGTTTTTGTTCCTGTTCCGATTGTTGTGAATTGACAATGAATGAATGATCAAAAAAATTATTATTTTGATGTAATTTGACGTCATGATCATGATCATAAGGTCTTTTGCCGTCTTCAGATCTTTTGCCGTCATCATTTGCGTTACATTGCGTTAATTCATCAATTGACGTTGACGCATCATTTATTATTTGTTGTTTTTCACGACGTGAACGACGAATTGATGTTGAATGATGATGTTGTGGATGTTGAAGATTTCCACCACCACCACCACCACCACCACCACCAAAAATTGTTGTTGTTGTTGTTGTGGTTGTTGTTGAAACAAATGGATCTGTAATGTTTAATTCATTAATAGATGGCGTTGCCGCTTCTGTTATTTTATCAATTTGTAATAAATTTATTGATTGTTCGGGAACGTGAACTCCAGTTCCGACGCTTCCTCCTCCTCCTCCTCCTCCACCAATCATCATCGTCATCATGGAACCAGCTCCTTGTTGTTGAATTCCATCTTTATTCTGTTGATGATGTTGTTGCTGTTGTTGATGTTGTTGCTGCTGTTGTTGCTGAATTTGTTCCTGTTCTAATATCGTTAATTTTGTAATCACTGGCCATTCATCAACAACATCACCATTCCCATTCCCATTCCCTGTAACCATTCTTTTTAATTGATTTTCAATAAATAAATATTTACGTCGATTTGGTGATCGTTCATGATGGTCATGCACCACTTCATCATCTTTTCCTTTTCCTTTTAAATAACCAATCCATCCAATCAATTTATTATCACCAAATGGACCAAAATTCCCATTAAATAATCCATCAATTATAAAATATTCAATGAATAGTGATGCAATAAAATTAGCACCAGCAAAAGCCAATAACCACAAACGAAATTCCCTATTTGATGGCACCACCAATTCTAAGAAATTGGCTAATGCCGGAGCCGGTTCCACTGTCATATAAATACAAAAAATTGTATTACATAAAATTGTTAAAATAAAACCATAATTTGTATAGATTTGTTTACGATACGGTGCCCCCTTTGAAAATACAAATGCCAATATGATATATTGAAAACATGATATTATAAAAATTGTATAATTTTCATGACATCCATGTTCAAAGGTACCATTCCCATCGGTATAATTGAATGGTACAAACCATGGCTGTGCATGTAAATAATACCAACCACCAATTTGAAAACCAATTGCAACCGATAAATGTAATACAAGTGATACAATCGGTGATGCGGCAATCAATGAATTTAATGGTTGTTCTTTAACCAACCTCCCCTCATACGCTTCCGTTTTCCCAAAGAAAAACGCAAATACCGATATCATAAATAAATCAATATATAAAAATTCAATATCCGTTAAATTTGAATCAATTGAATATAAAATCAATACCGATACAAATTGAACAAGTGAATATGCAGCCATATATTTAAAAATTCCAACTAAAGTAACCAGAGCGGCTCTTCCCTCTTGTATCACATTCGGTACACAACCAATTGTTGGATTTTTTGATGTAAACGGTGACGCAACAGAACTTTCAGCTTCAGACAACGAAATGCCGGTGTGAGCCGCTTTCAATGCACCACAATCATTTGCACCATCACCGCACATTGCCACATAATAACCTAAATCTTGTAATTCTAAAATCAGGGATTGTTTTTGTTCGGGTGACATTCGAGCAAAAATTGTACCTCTTTGTACAAAACGTGGTAATAATTCTGGAAAATATTCACGTATTATTGACCATGTTTTACCGGTCATTGCAAAACGATAATCAATAATTGATGATGATAATGATGATGATTGTAAATTTTTTTCAATATCATCATCATCATCATCATCATCATTATCATTATTTATATAAGCATTAGCAGCAGAAATACAATCTTCATCCATTTCAATATCCATTACATCATCAACATCATCATCGTAATCATCAACATTAATAATTTCACTATCATTTTGTGGTGTTCGATTACCAAAACCGTTATTATTATTATTTGTTAAAATTGTTAATTGTGTTGTTGTATCAATTGTTGTTGTTGCAATACTCATTTCACTTATACTGGATGGCATTGCGGGTTGATTGGCATTATTTTTTAAATTTGAGCCGATGCCGTCGGAGCCGAAACTGTCGGAGCCGATACCGCCAATATGATTTTCACGTACATTTTGATGTGTTACACAATTATATGCTGGTGGTAATTCATTTGGATCAATCCGGGTGGGGATTTTGCCATGGGAGCCGATACCGCGATTTTGTAATTTCTCATTTATTATCATTTGTAATGTTTGATTATGTTTTAATGTTCCGCCGCCAGATGATCCGTTTTTCCGTTTTTGTTTTGGCGACTTCGGTGGAGTTTTTTGTCCACTCGAGCTGGAACCACCCCCCGAACCACCACCACTTTCTAAATTAAAATAAATTTCATATTCCGTTTCGGCATTTTGCGTTTTCGATAAACCAACATTTACCGTTATCACACTTTGTCCCTTTCGTATCATTTCACAATCTTTGGCAACGGACAACGCCGTCAGAATATTATCACCGGTAACCATAACCGTACGGATGTTGGCCGCCGTTAAATCTTTTATAATTTGTGTTGTATCGGGTTTCAGGCGATTCTCCAAAATGACAAATCCCAAAAAAATTAAATCACATTCAATTTTTTCACGACTTATTCGTTGAACTTTTGCGTACGCCAATTTTTTATCTAATGCTTTGTAGGCCATCGAAATGATACGATAACCTTGTTGAGCGTATTTCGTAAGTTTTTGTTGGAAATCGGAGGGGATGGTTTCGGGACGGCAGAGTGTTTGTATCATTTCGGGACTTCCCTTACAGTACACCATAAAATGATCATCGGTTAGGGTTCGTGTAATGACGGACATTCGTTGTAATGTACTGGTAAATGAAAATTCACGTACAATACCAATTTCTAAATTGTGATGATGATGATGATGATGTTGTTGTTGTTGTTGTTGTTGTTTACGTTTTTTTCTATTGGTTATTGTTGTGGAATCAACGGCGGGGACGGCTTCTTGATCACCACCACTATTTGACATTGAACGTAAACTTTCTTGTGAATTTGCAACAGCAGCAGCAGCAGCACCATCGCCATCATTAAATAAAAATGTATTATTATCAAAATCTTCGTCGTCTTCTGCGTCATCGCCATCATTATTGTGTTGAGGTGATCCAATTGAAGATCCAATTGATGATTCAGATGTAAATCCAGCAGCGGCGGCATTGGCTAATGATGATAATGATTTTTTGGGTGGTCGAACAGTTGTTGGAAATAATAAATCATATTTTGTATCATCGGCAATGTTTGCCTCTTCCAATTGCCAACCAGAAGATTCAAACATTTTCAAATCCAATGGATCACCCTTTAATTCACCATTCATAATTGTTATTGAATGACAGGTGACCATACAAAATAAAAAATGATCATAATTTAATGTTAAAATATTATGGATTGGTGATTGAAAGAGATTTTCATGATGCAAATGTGGATGTTGTTCGACTTCGGTAATTGTTGATTCATTACCAATGGCGATTTTAGAATTTTGTACAACACCCCACATATCTAAACCGTCTTCGGTTAATGTTCCCGTCTGTAAAAAAAAAAAATAAAATAAAAATAATTTAAAAAAAATAAAAATCGGACCGCGGGGCAATCCCTGGACCCTGGACGGGTCTGGACAAAAAAAATAAAGATCGCTCGGCGATCGTCCGGTCTCTGGACAGATCTGGTCAAAAACTAAAGATCGCTCGGCGATAGTCCGGTCTCTGGACAGATCTGGTCAAAAACTAAAGATCGATCGGCGATCGTCCGGTCTCTGGACGGATCTGAACAAAAAAAATAAAGATCGCTCGGCGATCGCCCGGTCTCTGGACGGATCTGAACAAAAAAAATAAAGATCGCTCGGCGATCGTCCGGTCTCTGGACAGATCTGGTCAAAAACTAAAGATCGCTCGGCGATAGTCCGGTCTCTGGACAGATCTGGTCAAAAACTAAAGATCGATCGGCGATCGCCCGGTCTCTGGACAAAAACTAAAGATCGCTCGGAGATCGCCCGGTCTCTGGACGGATCTGAAGAAAAAAATTAAAGATCGCTCGGCGATCGCCCGGTCTCTGGACAGATCTGGTCAAAAACTAAAGATCGCTCGGCGATCGCCCCTGATCTCTGGACAGATTTGGTCAAATAATCCATCGGTAGCGATGGATGAATGGAGAGGGATTTTAATTTTCAATAATACAGGATGTCTCACGTAAGCCGTCTATCCAGAGGCAATATCATACCAGAGCCGAAACCGGCGCAGTGCTGACGAAACCGGATAGAGTTATCACATTAAAAAAAGCGATGTTAGAAAAGTCCCCACAGATTTTGAATTCAATTTAGCTACATTTTGGTTTTAACCCCTTTTGCTCCTCCTGTTCCTCCTCCTACCTAAATCTCTAACCCCTCCTTGGTGGTTGCTAAGGGTCTAGGGCTAAGGGGGAAGATTATTTTAACGAAATTAACACACGATCCGAATGATAGAAGTTCACACTTTCGAAGTCATGCTTAGTTGATCGGTCGTGGTCGTGGTCGTGGCCCACCCATGGCAAAACCGCCCCGGGTGTGCTACGGACGGACGGACGGACGGACAGAGATAAGTAAAAGACGTAACGTAACGTGACGTGACTCAAAGTATTGTGAAAATGGTAGGGTTTGTGTGTGTGTGCGTGTGTGTGGGTGTGGAAAATTCCATTGCGAGGTTCGCCCCCTGTTCATTCCAAAATCTCCGTGGCGCTGATGGAATATTTCCCCGTTCCCTATTACAAAAGAATGGGTGGGTTCTTGGACTTCACGAGAATTCAATCCTGAAGAGTTCTTGAACATTTTTCCGGTTCGGAGAAAGTTTTCTAATGATCGGAATTCAATTCTGAAAAAATTCTCAACAATTTTCGCTTCGGAGAAAATTTTGTAATGATCGGAATTCAATCCTGAAGAGTTCTTGAACATTTTTACCTTCGGAGAAAGTTTTTTAGTCACGAGAATTCAATCCTGAAGAGTTCCTGAACATTTTTCCCTTCGGAGAAAATTTTCTAATGATCGGAATTCAATTCTGAAGAGTTCTTGAACAGTTTTCCCTCCGGAGAAAATTTTCTAATGATCGGAATTCAATTCTGAAGAGTTCTTGAACATTTTTACCTTCGGAGAAAGTTTTCTAATGATCGGATTTCAATTCGGAAGAGTTCTTGAACATTTTTCCCTTCGGAGAAAGTTTTTTAGTCACGAGAATTCAATCCTGAAGAGTTCTTGAACATTTTTCCCCTCGGAGAAAGTTTTCTATCGATCGGAATTCAATCCTGAAGAGTTCTTGAACATTTTACCCTTCGGAGAAAGTTTTTTAGTCACGAGAATTCAATCCTGAAGAGTTCTTGAACATTTTTCCCTTCGGAGAAAGTTTTTTAGTCACGAGAATTCAATCCTGAAGAGTTCTTGAACATTTTTCCCCTCGGAGAAAGTTTTCTATCGATCGGAATTCAATCCTGAAGAGTTCTTGAACATTTTACCCTTCGGAGAAAGTTTTTTAGTCACGAGAATTCAATCCTGAAGAGTTCTTGAACATTTTTCACCTCGGAGAAAGTTTTCTAATGATCGGATTTCAATCCTGAATAGTTCTTGAACATTTTTACCTTCGGAGAAAGTTTTTTAGTCACGAGAATTCAATCCTGAAGAGTTCTTGAACATTTTTCCCCTCGGAGAAAGTTTTTTAGTCACGAGAATTCAATCCTGAAGAGTTCTTGAACATTTTTCCCTTCGGAGAAAGTTTTCTAAAGACCGGAATTCAATCCTCTGAAGAGTTTTTGAACATTTTTCCCTTCGGAGAAAGTTTTTTAGTCACGAGAATTCAATCCTGAAGAGTTCTTGAACATTTTTCCCCTCGGAGAAAGTTTTCTATCGATCGGAATTCAATCCTGAAGAGTTCTTGAACATTTTACCCTTCGGAGAAAGTTTTTTAGTCACGAGAATTCAATCCTGAAGAGTTCTTGAACATTTTTCCCCTCGGAGAAAGTTTTTTAGTCACGAGAATTCAATCCTGAAGAGTTCTTGAACATTTTTCCCTTCGGAGAAAGTTTTCTAAAGACCGGAATTCAATCCTCTGAAGAGTTTTTGAACATTTTTCCCTTCGGAGAAAGTTTTTTAGTCACGAGAATTCAATCCTGAAGAGTTCTTGAACATTTTTCCCCTCGGAGAAAGTTTTCTATCGATCGGAATTCAATCCTGAAGAGTTCTTGAACATTTTACCCTTCGGAGAAAGTTTTTTAGTCACGAGAATTCAATCCTGAAGAGTTCTTGAACATTTTTCCCCTCGGAGAAAGTTTTTTAGTCACGAGAATTCAATCCTGAAGAGTTCTTGAACATTTTTCCCCTCGGAGAAAGTTTTCTATCGATCGGAATTCAATCCTGAAGAGTTCTTGAACATTTTACCCTTCGGAGAAAGTTTTTTAGTCACGAGAATTCAATCCTGAAGAGTTCTTGAACATTTTTCACCTCGGAGAAAGTTTTCTAATGATCGGATTTCAATCCTGAATAGTTCTTGAACATTTTTACCTTCGGAGAAAGTTTTTTAGTCACGAGAATTCAATCCTGAAGAGTTCTTGAACATTTTTCCCCTCGGAGAAAGTTTTTTAGTCACGAGAATTCAATCCTGAAGAGTTCTTGAACATTTTTCCCTTCGGAGAAAGTTTTCTAAAGACCGGAATTCAATCCTCTGAAGAGTTTTTGAACATTTTTCCCTTCGGAGAAAGTTTTTTAGTCACGAGAATTCAATCCTGAAGAGTTCTTGAACAGTTTTCCCTCCGGAGAAAATTTTCTAATGGTCGGAATTCAATTCTGAAGAGTTCCTGAACATTTTTCCCTTCGGAGAAAGTTTTCTAATGATCGGAATTCAATCCTGAAGAGTTGTTGAACATTTTTCCCTTCGGAGAAAGTTTTCTAAGGATCGGAATTGAATCCTGAAGAGTTCTTGAACATTTTCTCCCTCGGAGTAAGTTTTCTAGTCATTGGAATTCAATCCTGAAGAGTTCTTGAACATTTTTCCCTGCGGGGTAAGTATTCTAATGATCGAAATTCAATTTGGAAGAGTTCTTGAACATTTTTCCGCTACGGAGAAAAGTTTTTCTAATCATCGGAATTCAATCCCCTTAACATTTTTCCGCTTCGGAACACAAACAAAACCAAAAACCAAAAAACTTACCTTATCAAAACAAACACAATCGATGCTACCCGCAACGTTTATCGATCGCGGTGAAATACAATAAATATTATTTTTTTCTAAACGTTTTTGGGCGTAAAAACGGCCAACGGTCATGGCAGCCGGTAACGCTGGCGGTACGGCAATTGTTATTAAATCCAATGATTCAATGGCAATTTTCGATGGATCAACACCACGTGAAATCTAAACCACAAAAAAAGAAAAACGAGAAAGAAAAATAAAAAATAATTAACCTTCAAACCAAACAATCTGGAATGATGTAATTCAATTCAATTCAATTCAACTGACCTTTGTATATAATGTATAAATGAAACCGATACCGGCGATTATTCCCAATAACATTATAAATTTATAGGAATCTTCTTCGAATTTATAGTCAACCGGCGGTGGATATAAAATCGAACGAATCAAACCACCTTTTGCCGTTATATTACCCGTATTTATGACAATGGCTAAAACTTTTTCCGATCCAATGTACCGTGTCTGAATGACTTTCGTCCCGGAAAACAAAACGTGACGGCCGTGATCCTTTAAATCAAACATCAGGTCACGTTTGCACGGTAACGGTGTTTTTGTTATCGGTACACTTTCACCGGTCAACATCGATTCATCTAAAATGCAATTGCCCGACAGTAAAACAGCATCGCATTGCATTGTACAGCCAGACGATGGAATTTCCAGTAAATCACCGGGCACCAAATGTTTCGTTTCCACCGTCAACGATTTACCACCATCATTTTGTACAATTGCACAATCAGCATTCCGGACGGTACTGTACAGTGCCAATTGATTTTTACGCGTTTGCCGTATCGACATTGTAATGCCGAAAGCGGACATTAACACAATAACCGCCGCATAATAATAATAATTATAGGCAAACCACAAACACACCGAAAACACTTGAAATACATAAAATGGATTTAGGGATTCCAAAAACAGTAACGTAAATACACTTTTCAATGGGATTGCTATTTGATTTGGACCGTACACCAATCGTCTTGCATATTGATCGGCATCATTCAATCCGAATTGTTGATGTAAAACCGTACTCGGTACGTTCGCGTCCAAACCCTTTAATTTTATAAAACTGTACGTTGATCGATCCCAAATGTAACGCAATTGTTTACATTTAAAGAGCCGGATTGAATCCATGTCTGTGTGGGGGGGGGGGGGCGAAAAAATGTTTAGAAAATTAACCCAAATAACATTTTTTTTTTTTTTGAGAGGGCTAGATCCCTTTTGCAAGTCTACTTACATTTAAAAACACCACCTGAAAAATGAATGGCCACATGAAATGGTTTATCATCCATACGCTGTTCAAACGGAATCATTTCCATCCATTTTTCTTTTTTCAATTTCATTTTTCTATTTTTAATAATCAAACAAACAAAACAACCCAATAAACAAAATAAATTTAGAAAAAACAAAATTAGAATCGTAAATAATCCAAATGAAACACTCACTCAATTGTCATCGGATTCAATGTGATGATCGTTTTTACATAATGTACGGTATGTTTATTCTCAAAATGTTCGGACACCAAAACGCGTTCGGCCAATTCCAAGGGGCATTCAACGTGCGTCGCCAACAACAACCAATGACTCCACCAATGCATAATCAATCGTAACAGGCCAACGGTTATTATGAAAAAAAACCAACAAATTATCGTACGGCACATTGATTTACGATAACCGATAATTTTCATTTCATCATCTTGGCCCGGATTCAATAAGCCATAGGATAAATTTTGTGATCCTGATCCCGATCCCGATCTCGATTCTAAATTATTTCATCATCATCATCATCATCATCATCGTTATATGGAAGAAGAAGAAGAAGAAGTAGAAAAATATTTGTTAATTTATTTGTGATCTATTGGCAATTTTGTGAGGGTAAGGAAGTGGAGGGGGGGAAGGGGAGGCGAAATTATTGTTGTTGAGGAAATTTCAAAACTGTTTGAATGAAAAAAATGATAATGTGAGAAAAAAATTTTGTTTTTTTAAAAAAAAAAAAAAAATCCCCTTTTCTGATTTGTGAATTTCACTAAAAGTTCGAATAATTTCGGTGAAAGTTTGAATTGTTTTTCGAAACTTTTTTGCTTATTCGAAAATCAATTTTCTGATTAAATTTCGGTTAATTTCGAAACTTGGCTGCTATTCGAAAATCGTTAAAAAAAAAAAAATTCAATTTCTCGTTGAATTTCCTTAATTTCGAAAAATTTCGAACATTTTCGAAACATTCGAAATTGAATGAAAAACAAATTACTGGCAGTTCAAAACTTTACTCTGCTTATTCGAAAATCCATCAAATTTTGATTTCTGGTAGAATTTCTTTAATTTCGAAAAATTTTCGAACATTTTCGAAAATTCGAAATTGATTCGAATTTGACTAAAAATCAATTTTTTAATCAAATTTCTGTAAATTCGAAACTTTACTGCTATTCGAAAATGGATTGAAAATCGAATTTCTGTTGGTTCGAAAGATTTCAAACGTTTTCGAAACATTCGAAAACTGATTCGAAAATCGATTTCCGAACAAATTTTCTTAATTTCGAAACGTTTCTATTGTTTCAAAATCATTCGAATTGATTTCTGATTGAATTTGGTTAAGTTCGAAACTTTTTTATTATTCGAAATTGATTCGAAATCAATTTCTGATTGAATTCGCTCAAGTTCGAAACTTTTTTATTATTCGAAAATGATTCGAAATCAATTTCTGATTGAATTCGCTCAAGTTCGAAACTTTTTTATTATTCGAAAATGATTCGAAAATTGATTTCTGATTGAATTTTGGTACAGTTCGAATATTTTCGAAAATTCGAAATTGAATCGAAAATCAATTTGTGAACAAATTTCCGTAGGTTAGAAACTTTTCTATCATTCGAAAATCATCAAAAATCAATTTCCGATTGAATTCGCTTAAGTTCGAAAAATTTCGAACATAAAAATGGAATCAAATCAATTTCTGATTTAAATTTCCGTTAAGTTCGGAACGTTTCTATTACTAGAAAATGATTAAAAATCAATTACTGGTCAAATTTTGTAAGTTCGAAACATGTCGAACATTTTCGAAAATTCGAAATTGATTCGTAAATCAATTTCTGATTGAATTTCCTTGGGTTTTAAAGTTTTCTATGTTTTGGAAAACAACTCGAAAGTCAATTTCTGGTTGAATTTCATTGATATCGAAAATTTTCGAACATGATTGAATATTCGAAAATCATCAAAAATCGATTTGCGATTAAATTTTCTTAATTTCGAAACTTTTTTTATCGTTCAAAAATGATTCGAAAATCAATTTCTGATTGAATTCGCTCAAGTTCGAAACTTTTCTGATATTCGAAAATGATTCGAAATCAATTTCTGATTGAATTCGCTCAAATTCGAAACTTTTCTGCTATTCGAAAATGATTCGAAATCAATTTCTGATTGAATTCGCTCAAGTTCGAAACTTTTTTATTATTCGAAAATGATTCGAAATCAATTTCTGATTGAATTCGCGTAAGTTCGAAAAAGTTTTCGAACATTTTCGAAAATTCGAAAATCGCTAAAAATCAATACCAGATCAAATTTCTGTAAGTTCGAAACTTTTCTGCCGTTCGAAAATGATTAAAAATCATTTTGTCATTGAATTTGATTAATTTCGAAAATTTTCGAAAATTCGAAAATCATCAGAAATCAATTTCCAGATCAATTTTCCATTAATTTCGAAAATTTTCTCTTTGAAAAAAATCATTAAAAACTATAAAAAAAAATCATTTAAAAAACCAACTGAAAAGTTAACAAAAAAAAAAAACAAACCTTCCGCTAATAATTCATCATTTTGTTCAATGTTTATGAAACGATCTTGTCTTAATGGTCTTCGAATTATGGTAGTCGTCGTCGTCGTTGTCGTCCCCATCGTTGTTGTCGCCGCCATTCCCGACGTCGTCGTAGTCGCCGTTTCCGTCGTTTCCGTCGTTGCCGTCGTTGCCGCCGCCGCCGCTGCTAATGATGATGCGGATTGAATTGTTGACGCATTCAATTTTTTTTTTGAATTTTGTGATTGTCCGTCAACATCCTTATTTATATTTAGATTTTGATTTTGATTTTTATTATTATTATTATTATTAATTTCATCATTTAAAGTCAAATGTCCAATTGAATTATTTTCTATTAATTGTTTATCTTGTTGTTGTTGTTGTTGTGTTAATGATGATCGTGATATGGATGATGATGATGATGAAGATCGGTATGATAATGTTGTTGATGTTGGTAATTGTACTGCTGGTCGTCCTAGTGATGATGATGATGATGATGATTGTTGTTGTTGTTGACCTCCTTGATGTTGCGACGGTTGCGATGATTCCGAATTTTTATTCAACGTAAAACGTGAATAATTATTTCGTTGAAAATTACCAATGATTGATGATGATTTTCCCATTGTAAGATTTTGTGTATTTGTAAGGTTTATGTATTTGTAAGGTTTTTTTTCCCCCTCCACTGTTCTTTGATTTCTAGTTCCGTTTTTTTTTTTTTTAAATTGACCGTGGCGCTCGTGTCCCTTCCCGTCGTTCTTGTTCTTTGTTCTTTTTTGTTTCGTTGATCGTCGATCAACAGATTGATTTTATTATTCAGAATTTTTAGGTTATTATTTTTAGGTTTTTAGGGTGACCAAATGTGACCGAATGTGATTGTAGTAAAAAAAAAAAAATAAATTTTTTTTTGTTTTTTTTTGGTTTATGTCAGTCAATAATTTGGTGGGATAATTTTTCTAATAATAATTGCCGTCGTTGTCGCCCCAGCTGCTGTTGCAGCTGCTGTTTTTGACGTACCGCAAAGTACCGCGTTAAGGTACTTTTTAACGTCCGTTGATGCGTTAATTTTATTTGATCAATTTCAATTTGATCTTCTGCCACCCTTTTACGTTGTTTTCTATTCTTATAATAAATGATTTTATAAATTAAGGATAAGAATTTTTGGTTTTCCAACAATTTACTGCAGTGACGACGGCGATCTTTCCAAAATTTTAACGCAGTCAAAATGGGAACAGTGGCGGCGGCGGCGGCAATGACAGTGGCGGCGGCGGAGATGGGGATTGAGATGACGGCGGCGGCAGCGGCAATGACAGCGATGACGGCGGTAATAATAATAATAATAATAATAACAACAACAACAACAACGGCAATAATCACCGTTAATAATATCACAATTGAAATTTTTTGAATTTCTTCTTCTTCTTCTTCTTCTTCTTCCTGTTCCTCTTCTTTAAAATTATCTATTAATAATAAATGTACAATAATAATAATAATAATAATATGATGAATAACTTTAGAAATACGACGATGACTGCTTAATTTTAAATTTATTGGATGTCAGTCACCAGGATCTGGTTTTACATGCCAGCAACAGCCGCAGCAACAGCAGCAGGAGCAGCAATAATTTTCACGACGTCGTAAAATCAAATCAATTGTAATAATATTTATTGAACAGTTTATTAACATAATAATAATAATAATAATAATAATATTTTGTTGATTGGAAACAATTAAATTTGTCACGTCGTCGTCTGTTGTTGTTGTTGATGCGTTAATAATCGCCGTTGTTGTTGTTGTTGTTGTTAAATCTTTGAATTGATTAAAGTCTCTTGATATTTTTGTTTCCGTTTTCAATTGATTTTGATGGAGGAAGCTGCTGCTTTTTAGATTACTATTGAAATTGAAATTGAAATGGAAGCAATTGAAATTGTCGTCGTCGCCGTTGAGGTCGCTGTCGTCGCTGTATTCGTTGTCGTCTTCGTTTGGATCGCCGCTTGCGTTACTTTCTTTTTCTTGATCGTTTTCTTTAAAATAATATATAAATTTTCTTCTTAAATCACTGTCCGAAAACATTACGCGCATTTGCCATTAGCCAAAAATTCACTAAAAAGTAAGGTTAAGTTTCCGGGGTTTTTTCTTTCCGGTTTTCTTCTGTTTTTTTTTTTCTAAGTGTTTTTTTTTGTCTTTTTACCGTTTCGAAATTTAGATTTCTTTTTCGAAATTAAAACTTTTTCGAAAATTGAATTTTTTCGAAATTAAAAATTTTTTTCGAAATTAAAAATTTTTTTCGAAATTAAAAAATTTTTCGAAATTAAAAATTTTTTTTTTTTATTTTTTCGAAATTAACCACACAACAAACAAAAAATTGAAAAAAAATAAAAAAAAAAAATGTTTTTTTGATTGTTTTTTTTTTTTTTTGGTTCGGTTCGGGCTCAAGTTCCGGGTTTCGGGTTCCGGGGGTTTTTTTTTTTTCAATTTTTTTCTTCTTCTAAAATTTTCTGATTATTTTCTGATTATTATTTGATTGTTGTTTGATTGACTTTTCATCATTAAAATCATGATGTTGATGATTTTTTATTGATTTTAATAAAAAAAACATTTTAAAAATCATTTCACAAATCCAAAAAATTTAACTTTTTTCAATTTTTTTCACTTTTTCTGGATTTTTTTTCACTTTTTCTAGTCACTTTTTTCACTATTAATTTTTTTTTCTAGTCACTTTTTTAGTTTTTTTACTGTTTGAACAAAACACGGATTTTGTTTTCAGATGATTCAAAAAAAAATAAAAACTTTAACTTTTAAAAACTATGACTAAAGAAATTACAAAATTATTAGAATTTAAGAAGAATTAGACTTTTTTTTGTGTTGATTTTTGGTTGTTTTTTGGTTGCCAAAATCCCCAAACAAACAAACAAACAAACAATCAAACAAGCAAAAAAAAAAACGACTTATTTCATTGATTTCATTTTCTATTCTGTTCTGTTCTGTTCTGTTTTTGTGTTTTGTTCTGTTTTTAACTACTTTGACTTTGATGAATTTCAAAAAAAAAAAAAAATTGTTTTTGTGTTGCGATAACACAAAAAAAAAAAATTCAATTTCAATGTCTTCTTATCTCTAACAAAAAAAATTATCACAAAATACAACAAAACAAAACAATAAACAAAAATAAGTCGACTTAACAACAAACAAACAGCAAACAAACAAACAACCAAAAAACTTCACATTCACACATTCAAATTCACATTTTATTTTTCATCTTTCTTACAATAATAAGAAAAGACAATAATAAGAAAAGAATTTCCGTTAAAAATTTCCTTCCGAGAAAAAAAAAAAAAAATGATTCAGAATTTTATCTTTTTTTTGGAATTTTATCTTTTTTTTTTTTGAAAATTTTACAAAGAAAAAAAAAAATAAATAAAAAATTAGACTTTGGATGGTGAGAAATTTTTATTTATTTATTTTGTTTTGTTTTTTTTTATCAAATTCTTTGATAAATAATCGACCAAAATTCGAAGTAAATCTCTGAGAATTCGAAAAATATCCGAAGAATCCGAAAAAAATCTTTAAGAATTCGAAAAATAATCGAAGAAAAATAGAAAAATCCGAAGAAACTCTCCGAAGAATCCGAAAAATAATCGAAATATCCGAAGAATAATGGAAATATCCGAAGTAAGTCTCTAAGAATTCGAAGAACAATCGAAAAATTTGAAGAAAATCTCTGAGAATTTGAAGAATAATTGAAATATCCGAAGAATAATCGAAATATCCGAAGAAAGTCTCTAAGAATTCGAAAAATAATCGAAAAATTCGAAGAATAATCGAAAAAATCGAAGAAAATCTCTTAGAATTCGAAGAATAATTGAAATATCCGAAGAAAATCTCTAAGAATTAGAAGAATAATCGAAATATCCGAAGAAAAGCTCTAAGCATCCGAAGAATAATCGAAATATTCGAAGAAAATCTTTAAGAATTCGAAGAACAATCGAAAAATTTGAAGAAAATCTCTGAGAATTCGAAAAATAATCGAAATATCGGAAGAAATTTCTAATAATTTGAAAAATAATCGAAAAATTCGAAAAATAATCGAAAAATTCGAAGAAAATCTCTTAGAATTCGAAGAATAATTGAAATATCCGAAGAATAATCGAACAAATCGAAGGAAAATCTCTAAGCCTTCATTCACACTTAATGTTTTTCTTTTCGTTGTATGTTGTTTTTCTAAATTGTTGATGCTTTGTTAATAAATATTCATTCACCTACAGTATAAAAGAGCTCTCTCTTCTTTTAGAAAAACAATTGTTTTTCTATAGAAATACAACAGAAATATATAATTTTTTAATATTTTTCGTTGTTTTTCTACTTTTTTTCTCTCAATTTTTTTTTTTAACACTCACTTGATTTTTGTTGTTGTTGTATTTTAATGTTATTTACAATATTATTGAAATTGAGGGTCACAAATACAATCACATATACGCCATTTAAAAACTTATACAAATGCAAAAAATAGAAAAACAACGAAAAGAAAAACATTAAGTGTGAATGAAGGCTAAGAATTCGAAGAATAGTCGAAATATCCGAAGAAAATCTCTAAGAATTTAAAAAATAATTGAAATATTCGAAGAAAATCTCTTAGAATTCGAAAAATAATCGAAATATCCGAAGAATGATCGAAATATCGGAAGAAATTTCTAAGAATTTGAAAAATAATCGAAAAATTCGAAGAAAATCTCTAAGAATTCGAAGAATAATTGAAATATCCGAAGAATAATCGAACAAATCGAAGGAAAATCTCTAAGAATTCGAAGAATAATCGAAATATCCGAAGACTAATCGAAATATCCGAAGAAAATCTCTAAGAATTTGAAGAAAATCCCTAAGAATTCGAAAGGACAATCAAAAAATTCAAAGAAAATCTCTAAGAATTAGAAGAATCATCGAAATATCCGAAGAAATTTCTAAGAATTTGAAAAATAATCGAAAAATTCGAAGAAAATCTCTAAGAATTTGAAGAATAATTGAAATATCCGAAGAATAATCGAAATATTCGAAGAAAATCTCTTAGAATTCGAAAAATAATCGAAATATCCGAAGAATGATCGAAATATCGGAAGAAATTTCTAAGAATTTGAAAAATAATGGAAAAATTCGAAGATAAACTCTAAGAATTCGAAGAAAATCTCTTAGAATTTGAAAAACAATTGAAAAATTCGAAGAAAATGTCTAAGGATTCGAAGTACCATCGAAAAATTTGAAGAATAATCGAAATATCCGAAGAAAATCTCTAAGAATTAGAAGAATCATCGAAATATCCGAAGAATAATCGAAATATTCGAAGAAAATCTCTAAGAATTCGAAGAATAATCTAAAAATAACCAAAAAATTCGAAGATAAACTCTAAGAATTCGAAGAATAATCGAAGTATCCGAAGAATAACCGAAATATTCGAAGAATAACCGAAATATTCGAAGAAATTTCTAAGAATTTGAAAAATAATCGAAATATCCGAAGAAGATTGTAAATATCCGAAGATATTCTTTAAGAATTCGAAGAATAATCGAAATATCCGAAGAAAGTCTCTAAGAATTCGACGAATAATCGAAAAATTTGAAGAAAATCTCTGAGAATTTGAAAAATAATTGAAATATCCGAAGAATAATCGAAATATCCGAAGAAAATCTCTTAGAATTCGAAGAATAATCGAAATATCCGAAGAATAATCGAAAAATTCGAAGAAGATCTCTATGAATTCGAAAAATTCGAAGAATAATCGAAATATCCGAAGAATAATCGAAATATTCGAAGAAAATCTCTGAGAATTTGAAGAAAATCCCTAAGAATTCCAAAGAACAATCAAAAACTTCAAAGAAAATCTCTTAGAATTCAAAGAATAATCGAAATATCCGAAGAATAATCGAAAAATTCGAAAAATATCCGAAGAATTGGAAAAAAATCTCCAAGAATTCAAAAATTACTCAGAAAATTCGAAGAATAATCGAAAAATTCGAAGAAAATCTCTATGAATTCGAAAAATTCGAAGAATAATTGAAATATCTGAAGAATAATGGAAAAATTCGCAAGAAAATCTCTAAGAATTTGAAGAATAATCGAAATATTGGAAGAAAATCTCTGAGAATTCGAAGAATAATCGAAAAATATTCGAAGAATTGGAAAAAAAATCTCCAAGAATTCGAAATATCCGATGAATAATCGAAAAAATCGAAGAAAATCTCTAAGAATTCGAAAAATTCGAAGAATATTCGAAATATTCGAAATATCCGAAGAAAATCTCTTAGAATTCGAAGAATAATCGAAACATTCGAAGAATAATCGAAAAAATCGAAGAAAATCTCTAAGAATTCGAAAAATTCGAAGAATAACCGAAATATCCGAAGAAAATCTTTAAGAATTTGAAAAATAATCGAAATATCCGAAGAAAGTCTCGAAGAATAATCGAAAAATTCGAAGAATAACCGAAATATCCGAAGAAAATCATTAAGAATTTGAAAAATAATCGAAATATCCGAAGAATATTCGAAATATCCGAAGATAATCTTTAAGAATTCGAAGAATAATCGAAATATCCGAAGAATAATCGAAAAAATCGAAGAAAATCTCTAAGAATTCGAAAAATTCGAAGAATATTCGAAATATTCGAAATATTCGAAGAAACTCTCTAAGAATTCGAAGAATAATCGAAATATCCGGAGAATAATCGAAATATTCGCGAAGCATAATCGAAATATCCGAATAATAATAATCGAAAAATTCACAAGAAAATCTAAGGATTTTAAGAATTTCCATTGAATTATCTAAGAATTATAAAAAAAAAAAAATCTAAAGAATATCTTTGAAAAATCTCCTTGAAGAATTTCCTTGAAGAATCTTAGAAATTTTTGGTACATGCGCTAAGAATTTCTTTAAAATTTCTAAAGAATTTTCACACGAAATCTTTGGAAATTCATGAAAGGAAAATTGACAAGAATTTAATGGAATACTGCAAAAAAAAAAAACCAGTCACCCTAATATTAATAATAATAATGATAATAATGAAAGGAAATAAAAGCACGTGGAAAAAAAAAAACTAATAGCACATGGTCGTGTATAAATAAATAAATAAATAAATAAATTCCATGGACTCTTCTCTACCTTCGATTGATTCCACCATTGACGTGGATAGAGAATTTTTTTTTAACATTTCAAATCGTCATTTAATTTAATTTAATTAAATTAAATTAATAAATTTACAATTTTAGAAATGTAATTATTTTTTTGTATGGTTATGTAATGAACAAAAAATTCCTTTAATGGAAAGAATAAAAAAAAAAAAAAACAGAAACACACAAACGCACACACACAAACAACAAAAAAAAATTACATGAAAATTTGTGCGCGCGACCATGCGCATATTGCCATAAAAAAAAAAAAATTTATTTTGCACATTCAAACACATGAATATGAATCATTCTTGCACACGCGGGCGCTCGCGCACACAAACACACACACACACAATAAATAAATAAATGTGTGATGTAATCAAAACCAACAATAGAGAAAGCCATGAAGTTGAATTTTTTTTAATACATACAAACGCTCATATAGGGACCGAAATTTATAACCATATGATAAAAATACATGAAATAGGGATATTTTCATGTGGTTATTTTCTTGTTTTTTCTGTTTTTTCTTATAATTAATGAAAAATTAATTAATTTTTTTTTAATTTATATATTTTAATTACATAATTCATCATATTCTAACATATTTTAATTACTACCACCCCAAATTTGATATTAAAAACCATAGTTTATCCTACACATATTAAAAAAATAATAAAAACATTCAATTTGGTGGCATGTTGTCATCAGATTTGGTCAGATCAGCTTCGCAATCCGGTCACATTTGTTAGCTTGTCAATGTTATAATGTTTTCCACGGTATCATGAGTTGTTTTTATTATTTAAAAGATAGTTGATTAATTAAAATTAATTAAACTTAGCCACTTTATCATAAGATCTTAATTCTTTTGAAAGGAAAACGTGGGAACTGTCCAATTAATTTAAAGAACCAACCAGTTTCCAATATATATTAAAACATCTTGCCATCTTGCCGGCAATCCAAAGGAAAATAAAAAAAATTACATTGAAAAAAACTATAGCAGCGTAACTTTATGTAAACATTGCACTGACAATGACAAATATCACCATTATAAAAATTGCACTTTACTTGAAATATAATATTGTTTTAGATTTTTTTGTTATTATTCGTAGTAAAAAAGAAAAACAATTATAAAAAACATTAATTAATTACAGAAAATATAATCACAAACACTTTTTTAGAAGATAAACAAACACTTTATTTTCATTCGGTTTTTTTTTTATTACTTTTATTCACTATTTCACGATGATTTTCACTATTTTGCATTAATTTTAATTATCAAATGAATTAATATAAATTGGTTTAATAATTCTTAATAGTGCATAAATGTTTAAATTAATAAACAATATTAAAAACATTAAAAATAATTAAAAATTTACCAAATAAAACAATAAAAAATCAACGCATTCATACAAAATACATGGGAAAGACTAAAAATAATACCATTTTGAAAAAAAAATATCCCTATATCAGCTTTTTAGGTATGAGTAAGTTCATGGCTTTCTCTATTGTTGGTTTTGGATGTAATTAAACACAACACAAAACAACAACAACAATAAAAAAAATTACAAGAAATTGGCAAATTTTTTTTGGTGGAATTCCCCCGAAAATTTCTTTTCTAATGGTTTAGTACCCAAAAAACGGACCCAAACAAACAAAAACAACAACAAAAACAACAAATGCACTAAAAAACTAACGAAACAAACCAACAAACAACAACAACAACAAAAAAAAAACCTTTTCTTAATGGAATTTTGTTTTTTTTTTGCATGGATTTTTCGGTGTCTGAATTTTGAATAAACCTTTTTTTTTATGTTTTATGATGTTTTTTGGGACGGAACTTTTTTTTTTTTTTATGTTTTTTTGGGACAAAGAAATCTATTATTTATTTTCTATTTTTCCCCAATTTATTAAGACACACGCGCGCGCGTTGAGTTTGTACAAAAAGACGACTCGCAACACAAAATTATTAAAAAATTATTTCACTTTCTTTTATAATTTTGATTTTTTTGTTCTGTTTTTTTTTTTTTTGCACATTCAGAATTCAATTCACTGAGCGTTTTTGTTTTAAACCACAACAACAACAAATTCTTTTGTAATTTTTAAAAAAAAAAATTAGGTTAAAACAAAAAAAAAACCACCACGACACAAACGGCACGGCAAAGAGGGTGGGGGAACAAACAAACAAACAAACAAACGAATGACTAATAATAATAATAATAATAATAAATTAATTATTTTTTATCTGTCCAAGAAGTTAAAAAAAAAATATTTTAATTTTTATTTGACGTCATCACCACGAAACAAACAGAAAAACGAAACACGAAACACTCAACACACGCACACAGCAGAGACGATAGACAAAACAAAACAAAACAAAAAAAAAACACATGTTCAGTGCATTTTTTTTTTTTATTATTTATTCAGTGTTTGCATATTTAAAACACTGAGTGTGCGTCATCGTCATCATATTATAATAAAAAGAAATGAAAAAAAAAAAAAACATCATCATCATCATTTTTATCATCATTTTTATCATATGTATTTATTATTATATTGTGTTTGTTTGTTTGTTTGTATGGCTGCGCGCGCATACGGTATATGGTTTGGTTTTATAAGAAAACGACAACGACGACGTACGACGATGATGACGACAGCGAACTTTAATAAATATATATATATATATATATATTAATATACGACATACGTACGTACGTCGTCGTGCATACGAATACGAGTCGGTCGAGATGAAATGAATGAATATGATAAAAGAAAAACAACAACAACAATAATATTAAAAAAAACTCAAAATGTAAATTGTAAAATAATACTGGACAATAGAAGCACGTACATTTTACGTTTTTTTTTTTTTTTTGAACGTTTCGAACTTAAACGAATTCAATCAGAAATTGATTTCGAATCATTTTCGAATAATAGAAAAGTTTCGAACTTGAGCGAATTCAATCAGAAATTGATTTCGAATCATTTTCGAATAATAGAAAATGTTCGAAAAGGTTCGAACTTAAGCAAATTGAACCAGAAATTGATTTCGAATGATAAAAAGGTTTCGAACTTAAGCGAATTCAATCAGAAATTGATTTTTGGTGATTTTCGAATTTTCGAAAATGTTCGAAAAGTTTCGAACTTAAGCAAATTGAACCAGAAATTGATTTCGAATGATAAAAAGGTTTCGAACTTAAGCGAATTCAATCAGAAATTGATTTTTGGTGATTTTCGAATTTTCGAAAATGTTCGAAAAGTTTCGAACTTAAGCAAATTGAACCAGAAATTGATTTCGAATGATAAAAAGGTTTCGAACTTAAGCGAATTCAATCAGAAATTGATTTCGAATCATTTTCGAACAATAAAAAAGTTTCGAACTTGAGCGAATTCAATCAGAAATTGATTTCAAATCATTTTCGAATAATAAAAAAGTTTCGAACTTGGCCGAATTCAATCAGAAATTGATTTCGAATCATTTTCAAATAATAAAAAAGTTTCGAACTTGAGCGAATTCAATCAGAAATTGATTTCAAATCATTTTCGAATACTAAAAAAGTTTCGAACTTGAGCGAATTCAATCAGAAATTGATTTCAAATCATTTTCGAATAATAGAAAAGTTTCGAACTTAAGAAAATTCAATCGGAAATTGATTTTTGATGATTTTCGAATATTAAAAAAGTTTCGAACTTGAGCGAATTCAATCAGAAATTGATTTCGAATCATTTTCGAATAATAAAAAAGTTTCGAACTTGAGCGAATTCAATCAGAAATTGATTTCGAATCATTTTCGAATAATAAAAATGTTTCGAACTTGAGCGAATTCAATCAGAAATTGATTTTCGAATCATTTTCGAATAATAAAAAAGTTTCGAACTTGAGCGAATTCAATCAGAAATTGATTTCGAATCATTTTCGAATAATAAAAATGTTTCGAACTTGAGCGAATTCAATCAGAAATTGATTTCGAATCATTTTCGAATAATAAAAATGTTTCGAACTTGAGCGAATTCAATCAGAAATTGATTTTCGAATCATTTTCGAATAATAAAAAAGTTTCGAACTTGAGCGAATTCAATCAGAAATTGATTTCAAATCATTTTCGAATAATAAAAAAGTTTCGAACTTAAGAAAATTCAATCGGAAATTGATTTTTGATGATTTTCGAATATTAAAAAAGTTTCGAACTTGAGCGAATTCAATCAGAAATTGATTTCGAATCACTTTCAAATAATAAAAAAGTTTCGAACTTGAGCGAATTCAATCAGAAATTGATTTCGAATCATTTTCGAATAATAAAAATGTTTCGAACTTGAGCGAATTCAATCAGAAATTGATTTCGAATCATTTTCGAATAATAAAAAAGTTTCGAACTTGAGCGAATTCAATCAGAAATTGATTTTCGAATCATTTTCGAATAATAAAAAAGTTTCGAACTTGAGCGAATTCAATCAGAAATTGATTTCGAATCATTTTCGAATAATAAAAAAGTTTCGAACTTGAGCGAATTCAATCAGAAATTGATTTCGAATCATTTTCGAATAATAAAAATGTTTCGAACTTGAGCGAATTCAATCAGAAATTGATTTCGAATCATTTTCGAATAATAAAAATGTTTCGAACTTGAGCGAATTCAATCAGAAATTGATTTTCGAATCATTTTCGAATAATAAAAAAGTTTCGAACTTGAGCGAATTCAATCAGAAATTGATTTCAAATCATTTTCGAATAATAAAAAAGTTTCGAACTTGAGCGAATTCAATCAGAAATTGATTTCAAATCATTTTCGAATACTAAAAAAGTTTCGAACTTGAGCGAATTCAATCAGAAATTGATTTCAAATCATTTTCGAATAATAGAAAAGTTTCGAACTTAAGAAAATTCAATCGGAAATTGATTTTTGATGATTTTCGAATATTAAAAAAGTTTCGAACTTGAGCGAATTCAATCAGAAATTGATTTCGAATCATTTTCGAATAATAAAAAAGTTTCGAACTTGAGCGAATTCAATCAGAAATTGATTTCGAATCATTTTCGAATAATAAAAATGTTTCGAACTTGAGCGAATTCAATCAGAAATTGATTTTCGAATCATTTTCGAATAATAAAAAAGTTTCGAACTTGAGCGAATTCAATCAGAAATTGATTTCGAATCATTTTCGAATAATAAAAATGTTTCGAACTTGAGCGAATTCAATCAGAAATTGATTTCGAATCATTTTCGAATAATAAAAATGTTTCGAACTTGAGCGAATTCAATCAGAAATTGATTTTCGAATCATTTTCGAATAATAAAAAAGTTTCGAACTTGAGCGAATTCAATCAGAAATTGATTTCAAATCATTTTCGAATAATAAAAAAGTTTCGAACTTGAGCGAATTCAATCAGAAATTGATTTCAAATCATTTTCGAATACTAAAAAAGTTTCGAACTTGAGCGAATTCAATCAGAAATTGATTTCAAATCATTTTCGAATAATAGAAAAGTTTCGAACTTAAGAAAATTCAATCGGAAATTGATTTTTGATGATTTTCGAATATTAAAAAAGTTTCGAACTTGAGCGAATTCAATCAGAAATTGATTTCGAATCATTTTCGAATAATAAAAAAGTTTCGAACTTGAGCGAATTCAATCAGAAATTGATTTCGAATCATTTTCGAATAATAAAAAAGTTTCGAACTTGAGCGAATTCAATCAGAAATTGATTTTCGAATCATTTTCGAATAATAAAAAAGTTTCGAACTTGAGCGAATTCAATCAGAAATTGATTTCGAATCATTTTCGAATAATAAAAATGTTTCGAACTTGAGCGAATTCAATCAGAAATTGATTTCGAATCATTTTCGAATAATAAAAATGTTTCGAACTTGAGCGAATTCAATCAGAAATTGATTTTCGAATCATTTTCGAATAATAAAAAAGTTTCGAACTTGAGCGAATTCAATCAGAAATTGATTTCAAATCATTTTCGAATAATAAAAAAGTTTCGAACTTGAGCGAATTCAATCAGAAATTGATTTCAAATCATTTTCGAATACTAAAAAAGTTTCGAACTTGAGCGAATTCAATCAGAAATTGATTTCAAATCATTTTCGAATAATAGAAAAGTTTCGAACTTAAGAAAATTCAATCGGAAATTGATTTTTGATGATTTTCGAATATTAAAAAAGTTTCGAACTTGAGCGAATTCAATCAGAAATTGATTTCGAATCATTTTCGAATAATAAAAAAGTTTCGAACTTGAGCGAATTCAATCAGAAATTGATTTTCGAATCATTTTCGAATAATAAAAAAGTTTCGAACTTGAGCGAATTCAATCAGAAATTGATTTCAAATCATTTTCGAATAATAGAAAAGTTTCGAACTTAAGAAAATTCAATCGGAAATTGATTTTTGATGATTTTCGAATATTAAAAAAGTTTCGAACTTGAGCGAATTCAATCAGAAATTGATTTCAAATCATTTTCGAATACTAAAAAAGTTTCGAACTTGAGCGAATTCAATCAGAAATTGATTTCAAATCATTTTCGAATAATAGAAAAGTTTCGAACTTAAGAAAATTCAATCGGAAATTGATTTTTGATGATTTTCGAATATTAAAAAAGTTTCGAACTTGAGCGAATTCAATCAGAAATTGATTTCGAATCATTTTCGAATAATAAAAAAGTTTCGAACTTGAGCGAATTCAATCAGAAATTGATTTCGAATCATTTTCGAATAATAAAAAAGTTTCGAACTTGAGCGAATTCAATCAGAAATTGATTTTCGAATCATTTTCGAATAATAAAAAAGTTTCGAACTTGAGCGAATTCAATCAGAAATTGATTTCGAATCATTTTCGAATAATAAAAATGTTTCGAACTTGAGCGAATTCAATCAGAAATTGATTTCGAATCATTTTCGAATAATAAAAATGTTTCGAACTTGAGCGAATTCAATCAGAAATTGATTTTCGAATCATTTTCGAATAATAAAAAAGTTTCGAACTTGAGCGAATTCAATCAGAAATTGATTTCAAATCATTTTCGAATAATAAAAAAGTTTCGAACTTGAGCGAATTCAATCAGAAATTGATTTCAAATCATTTTCGAATACTAAAAAAGTTTCGAACTTGAGCGAATTCAATCAGAAATTGATTTCAAATCATTTTCGAATAATAGAAAAGTTTCGAACTTAAGAAAATTCAATCGGAAATTGATTTTTGATGATTTTCGAATATTAAAAAAGTTTCGAACTTGAGCGAATTCAATCAGAAATTGATTTCGAATCATTTTCGAATAATAAAAAAGTTTCGAACTTGAGCGAATTCAATCAGAAATTGATTTCGAATCATTTTCGAATAATAAAAATGTTTCGAACTTGAGCGAATTCAATCAGAAATTGATTTTCGAATCATTTTCGAATAATAAAAAAGTTTCGAACTTGAGCGAATTCAATCAGAAATTGATTTCGAATCATTTTCGAACAATAAAAAAGTTTCGAACTTGAGCGAATTCAATCAGAAATTGATTTCAAATCATTTTCGAATAATAAAAAAGTTTCGAACTTGAGCGAATTCAATCAGAAATTGATTTCGAATCATTTTCGAATACTAAAAAAGTTTCGAACTTGAGCGAATTCAATCAGAAATTGATTTCAAATCATTTTCGAATAATAGAAAAGTTTCGAACTTAAGAAAATTCAATCGGAAATTGATTTTTGATGATTTTCGAATATTAAAAAAGTTTCGAACTTGAGCGAATTCAATCAGAAATTGATTTCGAATCACTTTCAAATAATAAAAAAGTTTCGAACTTGAGCGAATTCAATCAGAAATTGATTTCGAATCATTTTCGAATAATAAAAATGTTTCGAACTTGAGCGAATTCAATCAGAAATTGATTTCGAATCATTTTCGAATAATAAAAAAGTTTCGAACTTGAGCGAATTCAATCAGAAATTGATTTCGAATCATTTTCGAATAATAAAAAAGTTTCGAACTTGAGCGAATTCAATCAGAAATTGATTTCGAATCATTTTCGAATAATAAAAATGTTTCGAACTTGAGCGAATTCAATCAGAAATTGATTTTCGAATCATTTTCGAATAATAAAAAAGTTTCGAACTTGAGCGAATTCAATCAGAAATTGATTTCGAATCATTTTCAAATAATAAAAAAGTTTCGAACTTAACCAAAATTCAATCAGAAATTGATTTCGAATCATTTTCGAAAAGCAGAAAAGTTTCGAACTTAAGCAAATTCAATCAGAAATTCATTTCGAATCATTTTCGAATAATAAAAAAGTTTCGAACTTGAGCGAATTCAATCAGAAATTGATTTTTGGTGATTTTCGAATTTTCGAAAATGATCGAAAAGTTTCGAACTTGAGCGAATTGAACCAGAAATTGATTTCGGATAATAAAAAAGTTTCGAACTTAAGCGAATTGAACCAGAAATTGATTTCGAATAATAAAAAGGTTTCGAACTTAAGCGAATTCAATCAGAAATTGATTTTTGGTGATTTTCGAATTTTCGAAAATGATCGAAAAGTTTCGAACTTGAGCGAATTGAACCAGAAATTGATTTCGGATAATAAAAAAGTTTCGAACTTAAGCGAATTGAACCAGAAATTGATTTCGAATAATAAAAAGGTTTCGAACTTAAGCGAATTCAATCAGAAATTGATTTCGAATCATTTTCGAATAATAAAAAAGTTTCGAACTTGAGCAAATTCAATCAGAAATTGATTTCGAATCATTTTCGAATAATAGAAAAGTTTCGAACTTACGCGAATTCAATCAGAAATTGATTTTCGAATCATTTTCGAATAATAAAAAAGTTTCGAACTTGAGCGAATTCAATCAGAAATTGATTTTTTAACGCAGTCGTCGTCGTCGTCGTCGTCGTCCCCATCTTCGCAAGTCCATACTCTGTTTTTTTTCACAGTAATTATTTCCGCTTTATCATAATTTTTTTAAATGCTCATTTATGATAAACTATTCAACTAATAAATTAAGTTATGAATCGTTTTTTTTAATTTTTTTTTTTGTTTTATTTTCAAATTAATTATATTTTTAATACTCTGATAGATATTTTTGATAACGCGTTGACCGACTTTTTTTTTTTTTTTAAACCAATTGATTGAATACTCAAAATATTATGATGATTATTTATTTATTTATTTATTTATACGCATTTGAAAGTGTGTAATGAATTTTGATGATAAAATAGAAAAAAATTTACTGTTGTTGAAGGTTAAAAGATTAATTAATCATTAAACATTAAATTATTATTATTATTATTATTATTATTTTTGGTATGTTTTGGTGCTGCGATTATTGGATATAAATAAATCGATAGATTGATTGTTAAAAAATATTGTAAAAAAATAACAACAACAACAACAACAACAATGAAAAATAATTAATAATTTTTAAACTTCAATATCATAAATTAGAATAAAAATTTGAAATTTGAAAAGGTGGAATTTTTTTTCGGGAAAATCTCCATGAAAAAAACTCTTAGATTTCAACATAAATCTCTTAAATCTTCGCGTTAATCTCTTAAGAGATTCTCTCACAGCAAAAATCTATCTTTTTGATCTTGGCAAAAGAGCACTCTCTCTCTCTCTCTCCCTCTCTGTAAAACCACTCTCTGAAAAATGTAAAATCTCCTGGAAAATCTCTTGGAAATGTCGTGGAAAAATTTCTCTAGAAAATCTCTCTAGGGAGAGAGAGCGGTTTTAGTTTGTTCATCTCTCCTTGAGTCCTCCTCGAAAACCATCTTCTTTTCTTCTTTCAAATTTCGCTCCCTAAAACTCTTCTGTTTCTTCTTTGTCTGGTCGAGGAGGGGGGAGGAGGAGGAGGAGTAAGAGGACGAGGAGGACGAGGAGGACGATTTGGTTTTCATTACATATTTTGTTTTCAATAGCTGAATTTCTCTTTAACTTTATATCTTTAGCACTCAATCAATCGTTTTTCAAAATCTCTTTCAAAATCGCTTTCAAAATCTCTTTCAAAATCGCTTTCAAAATCTCTTTCAAAATCTGTCCAAATCTCTTTCGAAAACTTTCAAAGCTCTGGCGAAATCTTTCAAAATATGTCAAAATCTGTCGAAATTTTTCAAAATCTGTCCAAATCTCTTTCAAAATCTTTCAAAACCTTTCGAAATCTTTCAAAATATCTCAAACTCTTTCGAAAGCTTCCAAAGCTCTGGCGAAATCTTTCAAAATCTTTCGGAATGTTTCAAAACCGTTCGAAAATTGTCGAAATCTTTTAAAAATATCTTCAAAACCTGTTGAAATCTCACAAAATCTCTTTCAAAATGTGTCAAAATCTCTTTCGAAATCGTTCGAAAGCTTCCAAAGGCTTTCAAAATCTGTCGAAATCAGTCGAAATCTTTCAAAATCTCTTTCAAAATCTCACAAAATCTTTCAAAATATCTTCAAAATCTGTCAAAATCTTTCGAAATCTCTCAAAATATTTCGGAATCTTTGAAAATATATTCAAAATCTTTCAAAATGTCTTCAAAACTTGTCGAAATCTTTCAAAATCTGTCCAAATCTGTTTCGAAAGCTTTTAAAGCTCTCGCGAAATCTTTCAAAATCAGTCCGAAATCTTTCAAAATCTCTTTCAAAATCTGTCAAAATCTGTAGAAATCTTTCGAAATCTCTCGCGAAATCTTTCAAAATCTGTCAAAATCAGTCCAAATCTGTCCAAATCTATTTCAAAATCTTTCGAAAACTTTCAAAATCTTTCAAAACCTTTCGAAATCGTTCAAAATCTGTCCAAATCTCTTTCGAAAGCTTTTCCAAATCTCTTTCGAAAGCTAGCGAAATCTTAAAAAATCTGTTAAAATCTTTTTAAATCAGTCGAAATCTTTCAAAATCGCCTTCAAAATCTGTCGAAAACTTTCAAAATCTTTCAAAACCTTTCGAAATCTTTCAAAATATCTCAAACTCTTTCGAAAGCTTCCAAAGCTCTAGCGAAATCTTTCAAAATCAGTCGAAATCTTTCAAATTCCTTCAAAATCTCCAAAATAGCTTTTAAAATCTCTCAAAATACTTCAAAATATCTTCAAAACCTTTCAAAATCTGTCGAAATCTTTCTAAATCCGTGAAAATTTCTCTTAAAATCTTTTAAAATCTATTAAAATCTTACAAAATCCTTCAAAATCTCTTTCAAAAACTTCCAAAATCTTTCAAAGCCTCTTTCAAAACCGTTCGTAATCTTCCCAAAATCTCTCAAAATGATTCCGACAGTCATTCAAAATATCACCAAACACCAAAACCTTTCGAAATCCATGAAAATTTCTCTTAAAAAACTATCGAAATCTGTCAGAATCTTTTAATCTTACAAGATCTCTCTATCTCTACTCTTAATCAATGAATCTCTCTTTCAAAATCTCTTTCAAAAGCTTTCGAAAATCTGTCGAAATCTTTCAAAAACTCTTTCAAAAACCGTCAAAATCTTTTGAAATCTTTCAAAAGCTCTCAAAATCTATTTTCAAAATCAAAATCTTTCGAAAACCGTCGAAATCTTTCAAAATATCTTCAAAATCTCTTTCAAAAGCTTTCGAAAATCTGTCGAAATGTTTCAAAAACTCCATCAAAATCTTTCAAAATATGTTCAAAACCAGTCGAAATCTGTCAAAATCTTTCGAAAGCTCTCAAAATCTTTCAAAATATCTTCAAAATCTCTTTCAAAATCTTCTAAAATCTGTTAAAAACCTTCCAAATCTCTTTCAAAATCTTTCGAAATCTTCTAAAATCTGTCTTTAAAATTTCTTTGAAAATTTCTTTAAAAAAAAAAACTCTCAAAATCTCTTTCGAAATCTGTCGAAAGCTTTTAAAATCCCTTTAAAAATCATTCAAAAAATCTGTCGGAATCTTTCATCAATCTTTTAATCATCCTTTTTTTGTGTTTTTATCTTTTTTATCTTTCTTATCTTTCTATCTATCTCTCTCTCTCTCTCTCTCTCCCCATCTCTCACAGGCATTGTCAGAAAGGTAGGTCAATAGTAGCTTATCATCCATTTGGTCATTTGGTGACCAAAAAAAAAAATAGAAAATAGAAAAAAAAATCGTGAAACTTTCTTTCAACCATCATAGAATTCTTCGCGGCACGATTCTTTCGGCACGGACAAAAAAAAGGTGATTTTAACAAATAACAAATCCGCAGCAGGGACGGTTCCGTCCCCAAAATGCAATTGAGCGGTTCGTCCTCAAAAATACAAAAAAAAAAAACAGCAAGATCAATCCAAAGTCATCATCCAAAGCCAAAGTGAGAGTAAGAGTGTTGGTTGTTGGTGGTTGTCGGTTGTCGGTTGAGTTGAGTTGAGTTGAGTTGAGTGAGAGAGTGAGGAACCAACAAAACCAAAAAAAAAAAAAACCCACCCCTCCTTAAATTTGTAAATTTTAATGTGAATTTTGAATTTTTGTGTTGTTTTATGAATTAGGGAAATTTGGAGATTAAAAAAAAAAATAAATAAAATAAAGAGGGGGAGTTGGGTTTTGGGGTTTGAGGTTTAGGGGTTGGAGGAGGAAAACAAATTTTTAATTTTTAATTGTTTTTTTTTTGGTTTGTACTTACCCAAATTATTAATTGAAAGTAATTTTTTCTTCATTTTTCAAATATTTTTTCGTTGTTTTCGTTGCTTTCGCTGAACTTTCGCGGTGTTTTTGTTTTGTTTTTTTGTTGTCTCTTCACTGATTTGATTAGTTTTTTATCTCCGCGTTTTTTTTTTTTTTCGTTTATTTAATAATCAATTAAATAAATAAATTTGTTTTTTCTTTTGCCTTTTCTGAATTTACCTGTTTTTTTTTGTTCAAAACTTTTTAAAAATAAATAACAAAAAAAAAAAATGGACTTGTTTTTGAGTTGTTTTCGAGTTGTTTTTGAATTGATTAAAAATTAAAAAAAAAACTCCGTTAAGAAACGTCCAAAAAAAATCTTATGAAACTTAACGTTTTTTGTTTTTTATAAGATTTCATTATTTGGTTTTGCGGGGTTCGGGTTCGGGTTTGCGGGTTCGGAACTCACAAGTTTGAAACTCACAAGCGCACAGCCAAAACAAACAAAAAATTTAAATTAAATTAATTTTAATTTTAATATTAATTTAAATAAAGTAAAAAAAAAAAAATTCACATAAAAAAAAACGTTTTTTTTTTCAATTCAATTCCCTTCGCACGGACTCACTTCATTTAAACAACTAACAAAACAAAAAAAAAAAACTTAAAATTTTTATTAATAAATAAATAAATGATTAAAAACAATTTTTTTTTATTAATTATTTATTTATTTATTTATTTGCAATTTTTTCATTTCATTCAAAAAAAAAAAAACAACTTTTTTTTAACAGGTATTTTTATTTCATTATTCATTATTCATTTCATTTCATTATTATTATGATGTGTATAATAAATTGTGTTATTTATATATTTTATTACAATATTAAAAAGGTATCTTTTTTTGTCTTTTAATATGCGTGTATTTAATATTTTGAATATTTTTGACGTGTGTGTGTGTGTGTAGTGCGCAATCGTATCGTGTGTGCGCAATTACAGTGACTAATTGGTTTAATTTTAAATAATTAAAACTGTAATGTTAGGTTGCAAAAAAAAATCACTTAAATATCGATGAAATGCCATTGAATCTGTTGAATTCTATAGAAAATCTTTGAAATCTGGGTCAAAATTCATTAGATTTCAGTAAAAATTGCCAAAAAAAATCTTAATTCTATAGAAAATACTTCGAAATCTTACGGAAAAATCCATTGAATCTGTTTTAAATCTCCGTCGTGAAAATCCATTAGATTACGCGGCAAGCAAAAACCGATTAAATTTCTGTCAAAAAGCGCACCCTCCCCCCCTTCTTCTCCCCAATCTCTATTTCTCTCTCTCTCTCTCTCTCTCTCTGTCTCTCTGTCTAGAAAATCTCTTGTCTGGGTTTTGGAAAATTTATAAAAAAAAAAAAAAATAGCAAAAAAAAAACCACCGGGGAATTAAAATCTTTGCAAAAATCTCCGGAGAAATGCCTTAGATCTTGAGACAAAATCGCTCTCTCTCTCTATCTCTCTCTCTCTCTCTTTCTCTCGCTCTCTCTCTGTAGAAAATCTCTGGATCAAAATCTCTTAGATTTTGACAAAAATCACTTAAATCGCTGTCAAAATCCATTGAATTTGTTAATTCTATAGAAAATCTTCGAAATCTCATGGAAAAATCCATTGAATTTCGACAAAAAAACGCTACAAAAAATCTTAATTCTAGAGAAAATCATCGAAGTCTCATGGAAAAATCCATAAAAACTGTTAAATCTTGGCCAAAATCCATTACATTTCTTCAAAAATCACTTAAATCTCGGTTAAAATCCATTGAATTTGCTAATTCTATAGAAAATCTTCAAAATCTCATGGAAAAATCCATTGAATCTGTTTTTTTTTTTTTTTTTAAATCTCCGTCGTGAAAATCCATTAGATTACGCGGCAAGCAAAAACCGATTAAATTTCTGTTAAAAAGCTTTCAAACCGCTCCTTCCCCTTCGCAATCTCTATTTTTCTCTCCCTCGCACTCTCTCTCTCTCTCTAGAAAATCTGTTGGGGATGTGTTGTGGAAAATTTCTAAAAAAGAAGAAAAAAACCCCCCGGGGAAAAGATCGCTAGAGAACATCTCTGCAAAACTCCTTTAGAACTTGTCAAAATCGCTCTTTGTAGAAAATCTCTCAGACAGATTTGGCAAAAATCACTAAAATCTCTGTTAAAAATCCTCTCTGTCTATTTCGTTCGCTCTCTCTCTCTCTCTCTCTCTCTCTCTAGAAAATCTCTTAGATCTTGAGGGGAAAATTTCTTTAAAAAAAAAAAACACAACATCAACAAAAATCGCTCTCTCTCTCTCTCTGTAGAAAATCTCTGGATCAAAATCTCTTAGATTTTGGGCAAAAATCACTTGAATCTCTGTCAAAATCCATTAAATTTGGTAAATTTCGTTTGAAACGAAATCCATTAGATTTCAGTACAAATCGCTACAAAAAGTTTTAGTTCTATAGAAAATTATTGAAATCTCATGGAAAAATCCATTGAATCTGTTTTAAATCTCGATCAAATCCATTCAATTATCGCTAAAAATCTGTTAAAATCCTATGAAATTTTGTTAAAAATCTCTTTGGTTTTTGTCAAACAAAAAAAACCACTCTCAAAAACCTCTCTCTCTCTCTCTCTCTCTCTCTCTCTCTCGCTCTCTAAGATCTTATGAGGAAAATTTCTTTAAAAAAAACCTTCGGGAAAGTGGCGATTAGAGAAGAATTCATGATGAATTTGACAGCGAATTTACCGCGAAACCTTAAAAAGTCCAGAATTTGGAAAGGATTTTCCATGAAGGTGAATTCGATTTGGTTTTTCCTCTGCCGCGGCCGTTTTTCGAAATCCACACCCACGTAAGTGCTTTCGTAACCAAACCAAACCAAACCAAACCAACCAACCAACCAACCATCAATATTTTTTTTTTGAACTTTAAGCAATCGCTTTTTTTTTTCTTATACAAAAATTATTATATTATTTATTACTTTATTTTAAAATTAACTTTTTGATTATCTCTTCGCTTTTTCATTTCACCTCCCGTCCTCCCCTTCCTCACCCCTTCCTTTCCTTCGTTTCGTTTCTTTTCTTGTCTTGTCACGTTACGTCACGTTACATTCCGTCCCCATTCTGTTGTTGTACGGCTGCTGCTGCTGTTGTTGTTATTGCGAAATGATTCCAATGAAACTTACAAGAAAAAAAAAAAGAAAAAAAAAAGGTCTTTTTAATTCATTCAAAATATTTTAATAATCAATTCGTGTTTTGTAAATACACAACAATAATAAAAAAGTCGTTTGTTTTTTTTTCTTTCTAATAAAAACTTGCTTTTTTTTTTGTTTCTTTTCATTAATCATTAATGCGCATGTAAAAGATTTTGTTTTTATTATTAAAATTATTATTTAACAGGTAAAATTATTACAGTTGGACAGCGTTAAAATGGTGTCAGTTGGTCGATCGATCGATCGGTTCCCCATCCATTGCTTTTTTAATGAAGAAAAAAATCCTTTTTTCTGATTGAATTTTCGGCCAAGTTCGATAATTTTCTAATGCAAAAAGGCGAGGGCGAGATGAGATGAGAGAAGGGAAGGGAAAGTTTGTTCGAAATTCCCAATTCCCGATGAATTGATATCGAATTTTTTCCATTAAGTTCGCGCAAAATCATTTCTTTTTTTCGAAAAAAGAAAATCAATTTTTAGATATTCTGAACGAGACACGACGACTGGGAGTGGGAGATTTTTCCGTTGTAATTGTGGAAATTCTTCAAACAAACACTCAAAACTGTCACACAGCGATAATTATCAAAGTGGGGGGGGGGGGTGGTGTGGGCTGGGCGAGTGAGCCAGAGTGAGGATGATAGAGATCGAGATTGGAAAAGATCGAGCGATCGAGAGCGAAATTGAAAAAGCGATCGAGAACGGGATTGAAAAAGCGATCGAGAACGGGATTGAAAAAGCGATCGAGAACGGGATTGAAAAAGCGATCGAGAACGGGATTGAAAAAGCGATCGAGAACGGGATTGAAAAAGCGATCGAGAACGGGATTGAAAAAGCGATCGAGAACGGGATTGAAAAAGCGATCGAGAACGGGATTGAAAAAGCGATCGAGAACGGGATTGAAAAAGCGATCGAGAACGGGATTGAAAAAGCGATCGAGAACGGGATTGAAAAAGCGATCGAGAACGGGATTGAAAAAGCGATCGAGAACGGGATTGAAAAAGCGATCGAGAACGGGATTGAAAAAGCGATCGAGAACGGGATTGAAAAAGCGATCGAGAACGGGATTGAAAAAGCGATCGAGAACGGGATTGAAAAAGCGATCGAGAACGGGATTGAAAAAGCGATCGAGAACGGGATTGAAAAAGCGATCGAGAACGGGATTGAAAAAGCGATCGAGAACGGGATTGAAAAAGCGATCGAGAACGGGATTGAAAAAGCGATCGAGAACGGGATTGAAAAAGCGATCGAGAACGGGATTGAAAAAGCGATCGAGCGAGATTGAGGACGATCGAGCGAGATTGAGGACGATCGAGCGAGATTGAGGACGATCGAGCGAGATTGAGGACGATCGAGCGAGATTGAGGACGATCGAGCGAGATTGAGGACGATCGAGAACGGGATTGAAAAAGCGATCGAGCGAGATTGAGGACGATCGAGCGAGATTGAGGACGATCGAGCGAGATTGAGGACGATCGAGCGAGATTGAGGACGATCGAGCGAGATTGAGGACGATCGAGCGAGATTGAGGACGATCGAGCGAGATTGAGGACGATCGAGCGAGATTGAGGACGATCGAGCGAGATTGAAGACGATCGAGCGAGATTGAAGATGATCGAGCGAGCGATCGAGCGAGATTGAAGACGATCGAGCGAGTGATCGAGCGAGATTGAAAAACGATCGAGAGACCGAACGAGAGTGAGTGGCAACGGAGATTTTACTGTATTTTTATAACATTAACATTAACATTAATAATAATAATTATAATAATTGTGTTATGACAATTAAATAATTAAAATTAAATACACATCAGAAAAAAAAGGCATTCATTTTCTAGGTCTATGTGTGTGATTAAATAATTTTAAATTAGTTGAATAATTCTGTTTTTTTTTTTTAAATAATAAAACGATAGCTAATAAAATATGAATTTTTGCTTGTCATTCTGTAATTGTTATTTAATAATAATTTTTTGTTTTTTATTTTGATAAATTCTCCGAAGCTTTTCAACTCGAACAACAACAACAACATCAAAATTAATTTTATTATTTAATAATCTGTTTATTTTAAATTGATTATTGTTTCGCTCCATCGCCCCCCCTCCTGCGCACGCGCTCCCTAATCCGATCCATTCACGTTTACATTCGCGTTTGCGTGTTTTTTTCGTTTGTCGTCGTACAAACATTATTTTTTTTTTAAAATAAGGTGATTAAATAATCATAATTTTTTTTTTTTTTTGTTGTAACTTTGAATGATATTAAAATATTTGTTGTTGTTGTTGTTGTTGTTCTTTTAATAATTTATTCAGTTCACACACTCGGGGGGTTTTTTAATTTTTCTGTTTTTTTGTTTAGTCACGCAACAGAAATCATACAAAAATGTTTAAGAGGAGGCTGCTGTTGTTGTTGTTTAACAGAAACCGCAATCTGTTGTTGGTAGAAGAGCAAGCATTTACCAGTGATTTAGTTCCATTAGTTCGACGCCTATCCTCAGAACAGGGAGGAGGAGGTGCGAGGACAAATTTCACGGCGTCCCGCAAAGTTACCAAGAAATTTTTCCAAATTCAGTTTTCAAAAAAAAAAAAAAATGTATTCCTCCCATTCCACTTCATTCAATTCAATTCATTCGAACGGCGAATTTCATCGCATCGCAGGTCACAGGCCCAGGAACAGAATTTTTTTTCTCCGGGACCGGGTCGTTCGACAGTTCGTTAGCCGTTGATTGGAAACTAAGTTGAGTGGAAATCGTTCGAGCGATGATCGAAAGATAGTGAGACGCACGCTGGTTGGCAAAAAAGTTTTTTTTTTTAAATGGCCTCGAATGGACTATAGGTGGAAAGTTGATGAGACGCGAGGGCTGAGAGTTGCTGAGGCGTAACGGTAGAAAAAGTTGGTAAGGTGCGGGCTGATGGAAAGTTTTATTTTTCTAATAGAATTTCCAAAAGTTTTCGAAAATCAACTGTTTTCTAATTCGAAATTTTCTTGTTTTCGAAAACTTTCTATTTTTCGAAAATCGTTTTCGAATGTAAAAAAACGCTTTTTCCGATTAATTTCGAAACTTTTCTAATGGAAAATTTCATTTTCTGATTTCGAAATTTCGGCCAAGTTCGAAAATTTTCTAATGCAAAAAGCTCATTTTCCGATAATTTCGAAAGTTTTTCAAATAGAAAAATTTCATTTTCTGATTAAAATTCCGGGTAATTTCAAAAGTTTTTTTTAGAGTAAAAATTAATTTTTTCATTGAATTTTCGCTGCTTCGAATCTTTTCTAATCATTTTCTGATTAAAATTCCGGGTAATTTCGAAACTTTTCTATTGGAAAATTAATTTTTTTTTTTTATTGAATTTTCAATCATATCGTAAATTTTTGATTAATTTTCGTTTTCTAATAGAAAAAAATCGATTTTCTGATTGAATTTTCGGCCAAGTTCGATAATTTTCTAATGCTAAAAGCTCATTTCTGAATGAATTTCCGGCAATTTCGAAGTTTTTCCAATGGAAAAATCAATTTTATGATTGAAATTTCCCGTTAATTTCGAAAGTTTTTCCAATAGGAGGGAGTTTTGGAAAATTTCAAAAAGTAAAAAAGTGTTCCCCTCCCCCCCCCCCCCTTCGATTTTAAATTTTAGTACCTAAAATGGAGGGGTCAGGCTCAAAACCAAGCAACTTTAGTTCCGGGATTAGGCTACGCGCGCAAACCCCTTCGTCAAGGAGGGGGAGGGCGTGACAAAGTTTGTATGAATTTTTTGTTTTTTTTTTTCATTTTTAAAAGGGAAATGTATAGGGAAAGGGGTAAGGGGCCACCGCCCCCCCCCCCCCCCCTCCCCTGAAACTTTTGTTCAGCACTAAGGCCCCCTCTCCCTAATACGAGGCGCAGGGGGGTGTTTAAAAATTGACAAATTTCCATTTTTGGGCTCTGGATTTAGCGAAAACATAAATAGCTTCTGTCTGCAGCGCCTTCGGCGGCGCCCTTAAGATTATTGTTACTTCCTTTTTGTGTGATCCATCGAGTCGAGACACCCCATCCACAGTTTTTTTTTTTTTTTGACAAATTTGCTTAAGGAATGCAATCTGATGAGGAAATAAACTTGCTTCTGTCTGCAGCTTTTCCATCGAGTGAAAAATTCACAGTCGGCCCCCCCTGCCCCACGTTTAGGGTTTAGCCTAAGTGCCGAACAAAAGTTTCTCATGAGGGGTGGCGGCCCTTTACCCCTTCCGCTATAAAATTCCCCCCAAATGGGGGAAATAAAAAATTTTCTCATACAAACGCTAAAACAAAAGTTTGTCGGGGGAGCACCACCCCCCCCCCCTCCCTTCAAGTTAGGGGCACTTTTGCTGCTAATTAACTATTGAACAGTCATCAGTCACAATTCGATGCTGGGATCTCCCCCGTTGGGGGGAGACGGTGCGAAAGAAGGGGCGGAATGACCGAAAGAGAGAGAGGGGAAGGGAAAATTTCAGAAGGCGGAAATTCTTCTTCATTCAATAACAATGTTCAATAACAAAAACAAAACAAAATATCAATTTCCAATTCGATTGATCGAATTGATATCGAATTTTTTTCCATTAAGTTCCAGTTTTCCATAAGGCGCTCGCTCGCGCTTGGTCTACCAATTGAAAAAGACGCGCGGGCCGGTAAAAAGTTGGTAAGAGGCCAGCTGATGGGAAATTTTGTCAGGTGCGGCGCTGATGGAAAATTGTTTTTCGGCGCGCAATGCTTTAAAGCTCGAAAGTTTGAAAGCTAACTTGAAAGCTTTTGGGTTTTAAGGTACTAAGATTAGATTAGGGGACCGGACGGGACGAGACGGGACGGGAATTTATTTTTGCATTTCTCTGTTTGTCCACACAATTCATTCGTCCGTCCGTCCGCAGTCCGTCCACCCACGGTTCGTCCACTCAATCCCGGTCACCTTTAAACAAACTTTAAAAAAAAAAAATCAGAAAAAAAAAAACACATTTCATAAAAAAAATTATCTATTTTTTTTTCATCAATTATTATTATTATTATTATTATTAATATATCAGGAGACCCATATTTATTGAATAAATTTTATCTTTTTAAATTATTTTAACAACAAAAACAAAAACAAATAAAAAAAAAAAAAATTTATTTAAGTTTTGTTTTGTTTTGTGTGTTATTAAAATTTACACATTCATTAAATACAATACAATTTTTTTTTTATCTTTTATCTTTTATCTATTTTTTGTTTTTTTATGTTTTTTTTTTTTTTAAATCTTTTATCTGTTTTTTTTTTTTTGTTTTAAATCTTTTTCTAATTTTATCTATTATCTTTTATCTATTATCTTTTATCTATTATCTATTATCTATTTTTTTTTTTTTTAAATTTACAATAATTTTCATTTAATCATTTAATTTTTAGATTCATATTCATCAGAAGATAGTTTTTTTTTTTTTTTTTTTTTATCTTTTCTTTTAATGTTTTTTTAATTAAAATCTCTATAGATAATTTTTGTATTTTCAAGTCGTTGTCAATGTTGTCGTCGTTGTCATCGTTGTCGTTACGTTTGTCGTTTTATTTAAGCGTTTTAAAGCGCCCTTAAGCGCTTGGGTCAAGGAGTCAAGGAGGCGGCGGTCAGCGTCTCGGTAGTCAACGTTCAAAGCAAAAACAGTTAGTCCGTCAGTCAATTTGTTTGTTCGATAGTCAGTCATTTTTATTTTTTCATTTTTTCAGTTTTTTAATTTTTTTTTTTTCATTAATTAAAATTAAAATTCTTATAAAAATCAAGCTACAAAAAAAAAAATTTAAATTAAAATTAAAATTAAAATAAAAATAAAAATTAATTTAATTAATAAAAATTTTACTAAAAAAAAAAAAAACATTTAAATAAATAAATGAAATTAAATGAAAGAAATGAAAGAGAGAAATGAATTAGAATTTTGTTTTTTTTTAATTATCTACTTACGGGGGGGGGCGATTTATTTATTGTATTTTGGAGGGGGAAGGAGGTGGGAAGGAGGGAGAAGGATGGGGGATGTTTTTCTGTTGAGGGCTTGTATTTGTATTTTGAAAGCTTTTTTTCTATTTAGAGATAAAATTCATTCAAAAATTGATTTTCGAATCGCAGAAAAGTTTCGAACTTAAGCAAATTCAATCAGAAATTGATTTTTGATGATTTTTGAATCGCAGAAAAGTTTCGAAAAGGTTCGAAAAGGTTCGAAAAGGTTCGAACTTAACTGAATTCAACCAGAAATTGATTTTTGATGATTTTCGAATTTTCGAAAATGTTCGAAAAGTTTCGAACTTAAGCGAATTCAACCAGAAATTGATTTTTGGTGCCTTTCGAACGATAGAAAAGTTTCAAACTTAAGGAAATTCAATCAGAAATTGATTTTTGATGATTTTCGAAAATGTTCGAAGTTTCGAAATTAAGCGAATTCAATCAGAAATTGATTTTTGATGACTTTCGTATGATAGAAAAGTTTCAAACTTAAGAAAATTCAATCGGAAATTGATTTTTGATGATTTTCGAATTTTCGAAAATGTTCGAAAACTTTCGAACTTAAGGAAATTCAATCAGAAATTGATTTTTGATGATTTTTGAATCGCAGAAAAGTTTCGAAAAGGTTCGAACTTAACTGAATTCAACCAAAAATTGATTTTTGATGATTTTCAAATAATAAAAAAGTTTCGAACTTAAGAAAATTCAATCGGAAATTGATTTCTGGTGATTTTCGAATTTTCGAAAAGTTTCGAACTTAAGGAAATTCAATCAGAAATTGATTTTTGATGATTTTCGAATAACAAAAAAGTTTCGAACTTGGCCGAATTCAATCAGAAATTGATTTCGAATCATTTTCGAATAATAGAAAAGTTTCGAACTTGAGCGAATTCAATCAGAAATTGATTTTTGATGACTTTCGAATGATAGAAAAGTTTCGAACTTAAGGAAATTCAATCGGAAATTGATTTTTGATGATTTTCGAATTATCGAAAATGTTCGAAAAGTTTCGAAATTAAGGAAATTCAATCAGAAATTGATTTTTGATGCCTTTCGAATGATAGAAAAGTTTCGAACTTAAGAAAATTCAATCGGAAATTGATTTTTGATGATTTTCGAATATTCAAAAATGTTCGAAATTATTTTTTCCTTTTGAGGGATTGGAGATTTTTTTACTAACGGGACTTTTTTTTTCTATTTAGAGATTTTTTTAAAAAAAAATTAAGATTAAATGCGAGTGAGAGTGATTTAAAAAATGAAAAAAAAAAAAAAAAAACGCACATTTTTCAAGAGTGTGTGAGCGTTTTTTTTTTGTTTTTGTTTTCTTTCTTTTTATAATTCCTCAGATCAGATGACGTTTTTTTCGTTTTTTTTAATTAAGTTTTTTTTTTTTATTTTGTATTATTAATTTTATGAGATCTCTGCCTAGTTGATTTTTTTTTTTTTTTATTTTTTTAAGATTTGATTTTTTGATTTTTTGATTTTTTTTGTTTTGTTGCTATTTCGTTAATCTCTGCTGCAAGGTGGCAAAAATTACAAAAATTACAAAAAAAAATTAAATTAATTAGCATATAAAAACTCCCAGGACGAAGAAGAAGAAGAAGAAGAAGAAGAAGAAGTTGGATTGGACCAGGACCCCAGGATTTAATTAATTAATTTTTCATCATCGTCCACAAATACATCCACTTACACTTCCACATTTCCACATTTCCACATCCAAATCATTGCGCAATGACGACGAGAGACGGCTCTTAACACTCTTAATTTGTTGTAAATTTGTCAACCAGAAGCCCACACTTGCGCCTGCGCAAATTGTTTTTTCGGACAGTTTTTTTTTTGTTTTGTTTTTGGTTTTGTTGCAAACAGGCGCGACCTTTTAAAAGGAGTCAATTTTTTTAATTTTTTTTTTTTGTTCTAGTACTTTTTTTTTATTATTATTATTACTTTTTAGTACTTAAAAAAATTCAATTTCCGGTCCGGAAATCACACAAACATAAAAAAAAAATACATTTAAAAAATTAAAATTAAAAAAATCAATTGATTTTTGTTTTTTTAGTACATTTACAGAATTTTAGTACAAAAAACAAAAAAAAAAAAACAAAAAACTGCAATAACTGCAATAACTACAAGAAAATTCTTTATCCTTGATGAAAAAAACAAAAAAAACAGTGTATTTATTAGTTGTTTTTTTTTCTCTTTACACACACACACACAAAAAAATTATAAAAAACCAAAAAATTGGATTTTTTTTTTCTAAAAGGGGATCTGTCAATTTTTTTTGTAATAAGACAGACAGAGAGAGAGAGAGAGAGAGAGAGATCCCCAAACAAACAGACAAACAAACAGACAATCAAACAGACAAACAAACATTCATACAATTATTTTTTTTCTTTTCTTTTAAAATGACGAGTATTTTAAATCCTTATTCAATAAAATGCTTAATCACAGTTTTGTAATTATTTTTTTTTTTGCTTTTTTTTTGTAAGATAAGTCGCGTTTTTTTTTTTTTTTGATTATTTTTTTCTATTTTTTTGTTTTTTTTTTTCACTTAACCTCAAAATGTTTCTTAAATTAAAAATTATTAATTGTAAAGCTAGCGCTCGAGTGACTTTTTAGTGTTTTTTTTTAATTTTTTTATGGGTTATGATATTTTAAAAAAAAATGATCAGCAGCAACGGCAACGGCAGTAACAGTAGGATTGTTGCTTGAACTCTGATGATGAAATGGAACTTCAATTCTCAAGTTCCATCAAACAGCAATAAAAACAAAAAAAAAAAAAAAAAAAATTTTGAACCGGCCGCCACTGCCGCAACTGCCGCCACTGTTGTTGCTGTTGAGTGCGCACGCACGCACGCACGCACGCACGCACGCACAGAGGCATTTATTTTTTTTATTGCTTATATAGAGAAGTTTTTTTTTTGTGATGTGCAGCAGCGCAGCAATTCCGCTGATTAATGATGATTAATGATGATGATGATGATGATTAAGTTTTTTTGTTTTGTTTTGATTTGATTTGATTTGATTTGATTTTGATGATGTTGTTGTGGAGTTTTTCATGATGATGATGATTTTACGTTGACGTTGATTTAATTTTTTTTTTTTTTTTTAAGTATCTTAAGTCTATCTATCCATTTATTGATTTATTATTGATATATTGCGCGCTGTTGAACTAGTAGTAGTAGTAGTAGTAGTAGTAAAAGAAGAAGAAGAAGAAGATGAAAAAGAAGAAAAAGAATTTTCTACTAGAAGTTAGAAGGATATCATACTAGAAAAAAAAAAAAAATGGAATAAAAATAAATTAAATACATTTAAAATTGATTTTTTTAAGATTTTCGAATGCTGGAAACGTTTCGAAATTAATGGAAATTCCATCAGAAATTGATTTTTGATGATTTTCGAATTTTCGAAAATGTTCGAAAATTTTCGAATTTAACGGAAATTGAATTTTAATCATTTTTATATAGTAAAAAGGTTTCGAAATTAATGGAAATTCGATCGGAAATTGATTTTTGATGATTTTCGAATTTTCGAAATTAACGGAAATTGAATTTTAATCATTTTTAAATAGTAAAAAGGTTTCGAAATTAATGGAATTTGCATCAGAAATTGATTTTTGATGATTTTCGAATTTTTCGAAAATGTTCGAAAATTTTCGAAATTACAGAAATTGATTTCGAATCATTTTCGAATAATAAAAAGGTTTCGAAATTAACGGAATTTGATCCGAAATTGATTTTTGATGATTTTCGAATTTTTCGAACATGTTCGAAAATTTTCTAACTTACAGAAATTGAATTTTAATCATTTTTATATAGTAAAAAGGTTTCGAACTTAACGGAAATTCAATCAGAAATCGATTTTGGGTAATTTTCGAATTTTCGAAAATTTTCGAAATTAACGGAAATTGAATTTTAATCATTTTTAAATAGTAAAAAGGTTTCGAAATTAATGGAATTTGATCCGAAATTGATTTTTGATGATTTTCGAATTTTCGAAAATGTTCGAAAACTTTCGAACTTACGCGGATTCAATCAGAAATTGATTTTTGATGATTTTCGAATTTTCGAAAAAGTTCCAACTTAACGGAAATTCAACCAGAGAGTGATTTGTTGATGATTTTCGAATAATTTAAACGATTCGAAATTAATGGAAATTCATTCAGAAATTGATGTTTATACGGCAGACAAGTTTCGAAATTGAAGAAATTCAATCGCAATTTGATTTTTTCAATTCGAAAATTTTCGAAATTAACGGAAATTCAATCAGAAATTGATTTTCGAATCATTTTCGAATAATGAAAAAGTTTCGAACTTGAGCGAATTCAATCAGAAATTGATTTCGAATCATTTTCGAATAATAAAAAAGTTTCGAACTTGAGCGAATTCAATCAGAAATTGATTTCGAATCATTTTCGAATAATAAAAAAGTTTCGAACTTGGCCGAATTCAATCAGAAATTGATTTCGAATCATTTTCGAATAATAAAAAAGTTTCGAACTTGGCCGAATTCAATCAGAAATTGATTTCGAATCATTTTCGAATAATAAAAAAGTTTCGAACTTGAGCGAATTCAATCAGAAATTGATTTCGAATCATTTTCGAATAATAAAAAAGTTTCGAACTTGGCCGAATTCAATCAGAAATTGATTTCGAATCATTTTCGAATAATAAAAAAGTTTCGAACTTAACCAAAATTCAATCAGAAATTGATTTCGAATCATTTTCGAATAATAAAAAAGTTTCGAACTTGAGCGAATTCAATCAGAAATTGATTTCGAATCATTTTCGAATAATAAAAAAGTTTCGAACTTGGCCGAATTCAATCAGAAATTGATTTCGAATCATTTTCGAATAATAAAAAAGTTTCGAACTTGAGCGAATTCAATCAGAAATTGATTTCGAATCATTTTCGAATAATAAAAAAGTTTCGAACTTCAAAAAATTCAATCAGAAATTGATTTTTTTGATCATTTTCGAATTTTCGAAAATGTTCGAAATTTTTCGAACTTACAGAAATTGAATTTTAATCATTTTTAAATAGTAAAAAACTTTTGAACTTTAAAAAATTCAATCAGAAATTGATTTTGGGTCATTTTCGAATTTTCGAAAATGTTCGAAAATTTTCGAAATTAACGGAAATTCCATCAGAAATTGATTTCGATAATTTGAAAAAAAAAATTAGAATTAATACGAAATTTTCTGAAAGTCGAAGTCTCAAAATTTTCGAAATTATGCGAATTTTTTCAGAGTTTGGTTTGGAATTTTCGAAATTATACAAATTTTTTTCAGAGCCTCTTTTTTCGCAATTTTTCCAACTTGTCCGAGTTTTTCGAACCAGACGGTCCTGAAATTTTCGAAATTATCCGAGTTTTTTAAAGTCTGGTCGTGAAATTTTCGAGTTTTCGATCTGGAATTTTTCGTAGTTTCGTCCGGAATTTTCGAAATTATACGAAAACGTTCAAAGTTTCTTCTAGAATTTTCGAACTTATTCGGAAATTTTCGAAGTCTGGCCTCAAAATTTTCCGCCTTTGAATCCCCGCCGTAGGTTCGAAAATGTTTGAAAAGTTTCGAACTTGGGCGGATTCAAACAGAAATTGATTTTTAGCGATTTTCGAATAATAAAAAAGTTTCGAAATTAATGGAATTTGATCGGAAATTGATCGGAAATTGATTTTTGGTGATTTTCGAATTTTCGGAAATGTTCGAAAATTTTCGAAATTAACGGGAATTTGATCAGAAATTGATTTTCAAATGGCAAAAAAGTTTCGAACTTACAAAAATTCAATCAGAATGTGATTTTTGATGATTTTCGAATTTTCGAAAATTTTCGAACTTACGGAAATTGATTTTTAATCATTTTCGAATAACAAAAAAGTTTCGAACTTACAGAAATTCAATCAGAATGCGATTTTTTATGATTTTGGAATTTTCGAAAATGTTCGAAAAAATTCGAACTTGAGGAAACTCAACCAGAAATTGATTTTTAATCATTTTCGGGGCGTAGAAAAGTTTCGAACTTACAAAAATTCAATCAGAAATGGATTTTTGATGATTTTCGAATTTTCGAAAATGTTCGAAAATTTTCGAAATTACCCGAATTCAATTGGGATTTGATTTTTAATCATTTTCGAGTGAAAGAAAAGTTTCGAAATTAAGCGAATTCAATCAGAAATTGATTTCGAATCATTTTCGAATGATTAAAAAAAAAACATTTCAAACATTTACCTGTTGACGTTGATGTCATTCCAATTTGTTGATGTTGTTGCTGCTGTTGTTGTTGCGTTGTTTGATTATTACACAATAACGGTTTTGTCGATGCTGATGATGATGATAAAATTAATGTGGTTGTTGACGTAGCGCCCATTGGTGTTGTTGTTGTTGTTGTTGTTGCTGTTCCAATTGTTTTCGATTGTTGAATTTGTTGATGTTGTTGCGATGGTGGTGGCGGTGAAATTATTCCTTGATTACTTGATTGTTGATGATTTTGTTGTTGTTGTTGTTGTTGTATAATTAAACGATTTGTTATTGAATTGATGATTCGCAAATGATTTGGATGATAACGATTTTGATTTGTTTTATTTATTATTTCATTATTATTATTATTATTATTAATGGAAATATTTATTAAATTCCCACCGCCACCATCATTTAAATTATTATAATTTTGTATAAGAGATTTTGAATCATCCATCGTTGCTGTTGCTGTTGCCGTTGCTATTGATGATGATGATGACGCCGAAGCCGAAGCCGAAGCCGCAGCCGCTGTCGCCACCGTCAATGGATTATTAAAAGAATTTATTGTATTTGCATTTGAACCAACGATTGATGCACTTTGAATTGGATGACATTCGGCGGCGGCGGCGGTGATGGCAGACGATGACGACGACGTCGACGATGACACGACCGATACCGGATTTGTGATGGGCGGACGCGGTAATCGTCGACGAAACCATGGATGCTTGAGGGCTGTTGCCGGAGTCATTCGTAAATCGGGATCCCATTCAAGGCAACCCAATAGAAAACTTATAAATGATGCATCATCACAACCCTGCAGTGCTTTTTTTATATCTTTGGAGGCGGGCGGACCCCGTTCTTTGCCACGCCGCGAAATTCCCGGTCCCAGAATAATTCGACCGTCGTCCAATGTTTTGGCCAAACAATACCGTGGATAGCCCTTGGCCGATATAAAAATACGAGCACGCTTTGAATTGTCGAGGACGCGTTGCGGCGGCATTCCAATCAATTCAATGATGCACGCCAATTGATCGGCTTCGTCTTCGCCCGGCAACAGAGCCGTACCCGTCAGCAATTCCGCCAGAATACAGCCCAATGACCACATGTCAATGGCCATACCATATTTTGCGCCCAGAATCACCTCGGGCGCCCGATAAAATCGTGACTGAATGTACGTGTAAACTCGTTGATTTTCGGAACACGACGAACCGAAATCAATTACCTAAAATTTGGACGGACGGGGGGGGGAAGGAAAAAAAATTTATAAGAATAATTAATAAATTTAATGGAAATTTAGATCAGAAATTGATTTCGAATCATTTTCGAATAATAAAAAAGTTTCGAACTTAAGCGAATTCAATCAGAAATTGATTTTTGATGATTTTCGAATTTTCGAAAATGTTCGAAAAGTTTCGAACTTAAGTGAATTGAACCAGAAATTGATTTCGAATAATAAAAAGGTTTCGAACTTAAGCGAATTTAATCGGAAATTAATTTTTGGTGATTTTCGAATAGCAGAAAAGTTTCGAACTTAAGCGAATTCAACCGGAAATTGATTTCGAATCATAAAAAAGTTTCGAACTTAAGCGAATTCAATCAGAAATTGATTTTTGGTGATTTTAAAATTTTCGAAAATGTTCGAAAAGTTTCGAACTTAAGCGAATTCAACCGGAAATTGATTTCGAATCATAAAAAAGTTTCCAACCTAAGCGAATTCAATCAGAAATTGATTTTTGGTGATTTTCGAATTTTCGAAAATGTTAGAAAAGTTTCGAACTTAAGCGAATTGAACCGGAAATTGATTTCGAATCATAAAAAAGTTTCGAACTTAAGCGAATTCAACCGGAAATTGATTTTTGGTGATTTTCGAATTTTCGAAAATGTTAGAAAAGTTTCGAACTTAAGCGAATTCAACCGGAAATTGATTTCGAATCATAAAAAGGTTTCGAACTTAAGCGAATTCAATCAGAAATTGATTTTTGGTGATTTTCGAATTTTCGAAAATGTTCGAAAAGTTTCGAACTTAAGCGAATTCAACCGGAAATTGATTTCGAGTCATAAAAAAGTTAGGAACTTAAGCGAATTCAATCAGAAATTGATTTTTGGTGATTTTCGAATTTTCGAAAATGTTAGAAAAGTTTCGAACTTAAGCGAATTCAACCGGAAATTGATTTCGAATAATAAAAAAGTTTCGAACTTAAGCGAATTCAATCAGAAATTGATTTTTGGTGATTTTCGAATTTTCGAAAATGTTCGAAAAGTTTCGAACTTAAGCGAATTCAACCGGAAATTGATTTCGAGTCATAAAAAAGTTAGGAACTTAAGCGAATTCAATCAGAAATTGATTTTCGAATCATTTTCGAACAATAAAAAAGTTTCGAACTTAAGCGAATTCAATCAGAAATTGATTTTTGATGATTTTCGAATTTTCGAAAATGTTCGAAAAGTTTCGAACTTAAGCGAATTGAACCAGAAATTGATTTCGAATAATAAAAAAGTTTCGAACTTAAGCGAATTCAACCGGAAATTGATTTTTGGTGATTTTCGAATTTTCGAAAATGTTCGAAAAGTTTCGAACTTAGGCGAATTCAACCGGAAATTGATTTCGAATCATAAAAAAGTCTCGAACTTAAGCGAATTCAATCAGAAATTGATTTTTGGTGATTTTCGAATTTTCGAAAATGTTAGAAAAGTTTCGAACTTAAGCGAATTCAACCGGAAATTGATTTCGAATAATAAAAAAGTTTCGAACTTAAGCGAATTCAACCGGAAATTGATTTTTGGTGATTTTCGAATTTTCGAAAATGTTCGAAAAGTTTCGAACTTAGGCGAATTCAACCGGAAATTGATTTCGAATCATAAAAAAGTCTCGAACTTAAGCGAATTCAATCAGAAATTGATTTTTGGTGATTTTCGAATTTTCGAAAATGTTAGAAAAGTTTCGAACTTAAGCGAATTCAACCGGAAATTGATTTCGAATCATAAAAAGGTTTCGAACTTAAGCGAATTCAATCAGAAATTGATTTTTGGTGATTTTCGAATTTTCGAAAATGTTAGAAAAGTTTCGAACTTAAGCGAATTCAACCGGAAATTGATTTCGAATAATAAAAAAGTTTCGAACTTAAGCGAATTCAATCAGAAATAAATTTTTGGTGATTTTCGAATTTTCGAAAATGTTCGAAAACTTTCGAACTTAAGCGAATTGAACCGGAAATTGATTTCGAATCATAAAAAAGTTTCGAACTTAAGCGAATTCAATCAGAAATTGATTTTTGGTGATTTTCGAATTTTCGAAAATGTTCGAAAAGTTTCGAACTTAAGCGAATTGAACCAGAAATTGATTTTAAATGATAAAAAAGTTTCGAACTTAAGCGAATTCAATCAGAAATTGATTTTTGGTGATTTTCGAATTTTCGAAAAGTTTCGAACTTAAGCGAATTGAACCAGAAATTGATTTCGAATAATAAAAAAGTTTCGACTTAACCAAATTCAATCAGAAATTGATTTCGAATCATTTTCGAATAGCAGAAAAGTTTCGAACTTGGCCGAATTCAATCAGAAATTGATTTCGAATCATTTTCGAATAGCAGAAAAGTTTCGAACTTGAGCGAAAATCAATCAGAAATTTTAAAAAAATTACCTTAATTCCCGAACGACCTTGTTGTTTTAACAGTACATTTTCCGGTTTCATATCACAATGAATGATTTTACTTTTATGTAGAGCGTCCAGGCATTGCAATAGGCTATGGGCAAATTTCCTCACCAATTGCAAACTAAAACCTTGAAATTTATTTTTCTTAATCAATTCATACAAATTGATGTACAACAATTCGAATGTAATGCACATGTGATTTCGAAATGTAAAATAATCAAACATATGAATGATATTCATGGTGTTATCCTTATCCTGCTTGCGTAAATGTTGTAAAATTCGAATTTCCTCTTGTGCCTGTCGATGAAAACGTTTTTCATTGCGTACCATTTTTAGGGCAATGTGCGCATGTGTTTTATGATCGTACGCTTTCACAACCTGACCGAATGAACCTTTACCGATGATTTTCAACACTTCGTAGCGATAGGCAACGTGATCGTGCAATATGTGAATGTACGAACCCTGATCATTATCGTAATCGGAATTATTTGGTCCGATGATGCCCGGCCGCTTCTTGGCATTCGCACCAATAAAATAAATATGTTGATATTTGTAAATTTCATGATGTTCGTACGGTGTCAATTTATTCATGTACAAGACCATCACTTGTTCGGGGGTCGCCACTGACGATGCTGTTGAATTTGTTGTCGGCGGCGTTGGTTGCATCGGCTGCATCGGCTGCATTGTCGTTTGTATTACATGATTTGGACAGATTGAACCTGATGTTATTGGAAGTTGATGATAAATTTGATCTTGTTGTTGTTGTTGCTGTTGTTGCTGATGCTGATGTTGATAATGTTGATGTTGATGTTGATGATGATTTGGCGTTGAATTTGGTGTATAAATAACTTGATATTTATCGTTAACGGTTGGCGTTAACGAAGATGTTAATAAAACTGATGAATTTATTGCATTATATAAAGATTTATTATTATTATTATTATTATTATTATGATTCGTTGTTGATTGTTTTTGAACGTCAGCTGCTGTTGCGGCTGCTGTTGTTATGATTGTTGATTGTGTTGTGACCGTTGAAATTGTTGATGGCGTTAATTGGCGTTGACTTGATGTTGATGTTGTGGAAGAAGAAGTAGAAGAAGAAGAAGAAGAAGAAGCTGCCGCCGCCGCCAGTGCCGCCGTAACCGAAGCAGCCGCAGCCGCCGCAGCCGCTGCCGATGACGATGACGAAGACGAACGAATTTGTTGGATAGCCGTCGAATTATGAATTGAATTTTGATTTGTAATTAAATATAAATGATCGATTGGGCCGATACCATTTGAACTGCTACCGGAACCATGACCAGAACCGGAACCGCCATCCATCATTTGTGATGATGAATTTTTCATAAAACAACCAACACCACCAACACCACCAACACCACCACCCGTGCCACTGCCACAAACGACCGTTACATTATTCGGTCGATCAGCATTCGACAGCGATGATGATAGCGATGATGATGATGACGACGGTGGCGGTAACGGCGGTGGCATCAGCTGCTGTTGCTGTTGCTGTTGCTGCTGCTGGTGGTGCGGCAGTGGTAGTGGTGGTGGTGGTTGTTGTTGTTGTTGTTGATGTGATAATTGACCATAAATACTGTGCTTTTTTTTTTTTGGAATATATATGGAATGTAATGGAATTATTATTATTTTTGTTTGTTAATTAATAAAAATCATTAAAAGTTGGTGCATTAAAATCTGAGCCGCGCCTGAAACCTTGGAACTTTGGGCTTAATCTCTCCCAGGGGGGAGAAGTCGAGAGATGGGGGGAGGTGAGGGAGTTTATCTCAGTCAGAATTGAATCCATCCTCCTTTCAACAATCCAACGCAATTCGTTCGTCCGTCCGTCCGTCCGTCCGTCCGTCCGTCCGTCCGTTTGTCGTCATTTGAAATTCCAGAGATGACGCAGCAAAACTCCGAAAAAATTGAATTGAATACCAAATACGAAAACTTTGAATAAAATAAAATTCCCCGGCGCAAACTCTGAAAATTCCAAACGAAACTTCGAAAATTTTGCATAAGCTCGAAAATTCCGAGACCAAACTTCGGAAATCTCCGGAGCAAAATTCCATTCCAGGCTCCTAAAAACTTGCATAAGTTTGAAAATTCGCGAGTAAACTTCGAAAATTTCGAAAATTCCGAGAGACCAAACTTCGAAATCTCCGGAGCAAACTTCGAAATCTCCGGAGCAAACTCTGAAAAGTCCACTCCAAGCTTCGAAAATTTCCTCGGACAAGTTCGAAAATTTCGAGACCGAAAATTACTTTGTAAAATTAATGACCAAAAAACTTCGGTAATTCCAAGCCAAACTCAGAAAAATTCCATACCAGGCTCCGTAGAATTCGGATAAATTCGGAAAATTTCAACTCCGAAACTCCGAAAATTCCCGACCAAACTCAGAAAAATTCCATTTCAGATTCTGAAAAACTCGGAAAAGTTCGAAAATTCCCCGGCGCAAACTTCGAAAATTCCCGAAGAAACTTCCAAAATTTCGTATGGATTTCGAAAATTCCCGAAGAAACTCCGAAAATTCAAGATCAGACTTCGATAATTTTGCATAAGTTCGAAAATTTCGAGACCAGACTTCGAAAAACTCGGATAAAGACGAAAATTCGAGATCAAACTTCCGAAATTCCAAGCCCAACTCTGGAAATTCTAAGCCAAACTCCAGAAACTCCATACCAGACTCCGTATAATTCGGATAAATTCGAAGTTTTCAGATCAAAATTCCGAAAAGTCCAGAGCAAACTTCGAAAATTTCGAGATCAGTCGAGAATAAGTTCGAAAATTTCGTATAATTTCGATACCAGACTTTGAAAATCCGAGATCAAACGCCGAAAATTCCGATAAATTCGAAAAATCCAAGAACAAACTCCGAAAAATTCCATGCCACGCTCTCTAGGATTCGATAAAATCCGAAATATTCAGACCAAACTCCGCAAATTCCAAGCCAAACTTCGAAAATTCCATTCCACACTTCGAAAGACTCGGATAAGTTCAAAAAAAAACTCGGACACGTTCGAAAATTAACGACCAAACTCTGAAAAATTCCCGAAGAAACTGCCAAAATTTCGTATTATTTCGAAAATCCGAGACCAAACTCCGAAAACTACAGACCAAACTATGAAAAGTCCATTCCAAACTCCGAAAAACTCGGATAAGTTCGAAAATTCCCTGCCAAACTCCGAAAATTTCGCTTAAATTTCGAGAATCCGAGATCAAACTCCGAGAAACTGGGATAAGTTCGAAAATTTCGAGACCGGACTTCGCAAAAACTCGGACAAGTTCGAAAATTCCAAGCCTAAACTATGAAAAGTCCATTCCAGACTCCGAAAAACTCGGATAAGTTCGAAAATTTTGAGACCAGACTCCAAAAAAAAAAAAAAAAAAAAACTCGGACCCCTCGCAACCCACCCACACCCACACCCACACCCTCCTCCTCCTCCTCCTCCTCCTCCTCCATTTTCTTGGGCGAAAAACTGGGCGAAAATTGAGCGAAAAAAAAACTGAGCGAATTTGTAATTGAATTTTGCATTTAAAAAAAAAAACATATTCCAACAGATGATTGGTACTTACTATTGGTAAAGTTATCCGTAAATGATTTGCTGCGGCTGCTGCTGCTGCTGATGACGATGATGATGATGATGATGATGATGCTGCTGCTGTTGTGGCGGACATTACCGATGATGGAGAATAATTTAATGGATCATAAAAATTATTACTAATATTACTAATATTACAATTACTACTATCAATTGATGGTCCTGTTCCTGTTCCTGTTCCCGTTATAATTCGATTAATTTGTTGTTGTTGTTGTTGTTGTTGCTGGGCAGACCAATCATTAATCATCATCATATTTATTTGTGAAGATTGTGAAAATTGCGCTGATGATGATGACAGCGACGACAGCGACGACGACGACGGTGGTGGTGGTGGTTGTGGCGGTGGAGGTGGAGGTTGAGGACATCGACAATATGATGTTGATGATGTTGATGATGATGTTGATTGAGATGGAGATGAAGATCTTGATGATGATGATAAAGGAATTTGTTGTTGTTGTTGTTGTTGTTGCGAATTATTATTATTCATTGTCATTAATTGACGGGCAGCAGCAACGGAACCTGAACTTGAACCTAAACCTAAACTGGAACTTGAACCATGTTGATTTTGATTTTGATTTTGATTTTGAATTTGAAATGTTCGATGATAACTTAATTTTGTTAAATTTTGTTGTCCAATTGGTAATAATTGAGTTTGATGATGATGATGAGAATTTTCTAAATTATTATTAAATTCATTTTGATTGCCGTTGTTACCGGAACCAGAACCATTGGAACCATTGGAACTACCGCCACTGATCATTTTATTATTATTAGAAGAAGAAGAAGAAGATGATGATGAAAAAAATTCGTTATTTTGTAAATAATTTTTTGTAATTGGTCGAAGTGTTCCGACTGTTCCGACAGTTCCAACAATTCCGACCGTACCTGATGATATTTTTTGGTATTGTTGTAATGGATATTGTTGTTGTTGTTGTTGTTGTTGTGATTGTGATTGGGAATGAGAATGAGATTGAGATTGAGATGATGTTGATGATGATGATGATAATGATGGTGATGGACTTGTTAATGATTGTAAATATTGTTGATGTAAAACTGATGACATACAATTACATTTATTATTATTAAATTGTTGTTGGGGTTGTTGGAGTTGCGATTGTTGTTGATGACCTTGGGATTGTTTAGATTGTTGTTGTTGTTGTTGTTGTTGTTGTTGATGACCTTGAGATCGTTGTAATGAAAGTGATCTTCGATGAACAGATGAATCTAAAATTGATGCTGTTATTCCTGTTGAGGACAAAGAAGACGAAGTTGATGACGTTGATGATGACGTTGTTGTTGTTGTTGTTGTTGTTGTTGTTGTTGTTGAGTTTCCGATTGATTGCGTTGAAATTCCATGCGAAATTCCTTTTGATGGTGATGGTGATGTTGATGTTGATGTTGAAAATTGGGGATTTCTATAAAATTTTTCATTACTAATATTATTATTAATATTTTTATGATTTAAAATTAGGGAAGTTGCCGATCCCGACGTTCCCAATCCCGACGTTCCTAATCCCGCCGAACCTGATCCTAATCCCGTTCCCACCAATCCCGTTAACGGCAATGAATAATTATAATTAAATTGATTTGATTGATTAAATTTTTCATCAATAAATTTAATATTTGTTGTGCTTTGGCTTTTTTTAATTATACGAAATTTATTATTAATATTATTAATGTTGTTGTTGTTATTGTTGTTGTTATTGTAAAATGTTCCAGGAGAATGTTGGAGATGTTGCGATTGTTGCTGTTGCGATTGTTGTTGATGATAAAATTCATTGGAATTTTTATCATTATTTTGTTGTTGTTGTTTTAATGCTTGAATAACAAAATTTTGATTTGTTTTTTTATTTTGAATGGAACCGGAACTGAAACCAGAACCAGAAGTTGAAGAAATGATTCGTGAATAATTTCCAATATTAATTATTGGTTGTTGTTGTTGATGTTGTTGATGTTGATGCTGCTGATGATGATGATGTTGATGTTGATGATGATGATGATTTTGTTGATTGAGTTGTTGTTGATTGAATAATGATGATGATGATGATGACGCTATTACGTTTGATGATGAATTTTGTAATAGAAAACGTTTTGATAAATTATATTTGGTAATTGGTGGTTCAGATGATGATGATGAAGTGGAAACTGAAGCCGAAGCCGCCGCGGAAGTCGCCGAAGCTGCCGCCCCTGACGCCGTTACTGAATTTATTGCTGCTGCTGCTGCTGTTGCTTGAGAATTTCCCAAAATTCTTGAATAAATTGATTGGGATGCAACGACGGTTCCTAAATTATTATTATTGATGATTTTGTCATGTAATTTGTAATTTTTTTGTTGATTTTTTTGTGCTGTTGCAATTGAAATAGGAACAGAAAGATTTATTGGAAAAGGAACGGTAAATATTTGAGATGATGATGATGCTGCTGTTGTTGTTGTTGTTGTTGTTGTTGTTGTTGGTGAAATTGAATGATGATGATGTTGTTGTTGTTGTTGATTTGATTTGGTGGTGGAGTTTGTTGAGGAGTTTGTGGTGGTGGAGTTTGTTGTGATGACGGCAGTGTTTGTTGTGTTTGTGGTTGTTGTTGTTGTTGTTGCGGCTATTACAGCTACTGCTGCTTTTGCTGCTGAGGTTTCTTTTATTTCTTCTACTACTAATAATTTTGTTGTCGCTGTTGTCGCTGTTGTTGCTGTTGTTCCTGTTCCTGTTCCTGTTCCTATTGTTTGTTGTTGTTGTTGTTGTTGATTTTGAGAAATTTTTAACATTATTTTTTTTTATTATTATTTTAAACATTTGCTTTTGTTGTTTTTTTCATTAATTAATTAACAAAAAAAAAAAAAAAACACACACACGACAAACAAAACGAAAAACGAAACGAAAAAAAACGAAAAAAACCATACAAAAAAAAAAAACCATAAAAACCAATCACCACCAGCGCGAAAAAAAAAAATTCTTTTGTTTATTTCGGGTTTTTTCGGTTTTTTTTTACATCACATTTTTTTGGTTTAGGTTTTTTTTTTTTTTTTTTGTTTTATAGCCGAAACACACTCAGTTTTTTCTAATTTTTTTTCTTCTTATTCAATTTTTATTCCGGGTAAAATGTTTTTTTTTTTTTTTTCTTTCTTTACAACATACCTAATTACCTACACCGTACAAAAATGCACCAACTGAGGACGTAGGACGATGATCGATCGATTAATTGATCGTCGATCGACGACATACGTTTAACGATAAACGTTAACGAACGAACGATTAATTGATCGATCGACGACATACGTTTGAGTAAAGCCTCGATTTCTATGAAAATATTTTATTTATCACAAATATGATATTTGTGATATAAAAAAAAAATGTGCTTTTTCTGAAATTTATTTTGCCTGGATAAAAAAACCGAAATTTAATAATAAATACCAATTGCTGTTAAATAATTCCATTTTTTATTAGTTTGTAAATTAACTGGATATTTTATTATTATGAAATTAAATCATAAAAATTAAATAAAATGTAAATAAAATGAAAAATGAAGTTTGGACGACGGTCAGCCGACGGCAATAGAAGAAAAAATATCAATGTCCGCCGTCAGTCCGCCGTCCAATATTCATAAAAAGCACCGCCATTGAAATGCATGTATTTTCAATTTGACATTTGCCGTCGTCTGCCGTCGGCATGTCATGAAAAGCATTACTTAACAGACGAATGAACGAACGATTGATTGATTCATTGATTGATTGATCAATCGACGACATACGTTCGATGGACGAATGAACGAACGATTGATGAACGTACGAACGAACGAACGGACAACGAAAACGATGATGATGATGTTGAAAATTTGATGAGAAAAACCAAAAAAAAAACCAAAAAAAACAAATACGAACTAATCAAAGATCATCACAGAGAGCGACGAAAACAACGCAACGACGACGACGACGACTTTTGAGTATTAACGATCAATGCGAATGACCAACCAGATCAACCAAAACCCGCCCCAAATTCGACGACGACCGACCGACCGACCGCCGACGCAAAAAGCAAAAAACTATTACAACAACAACAACAACAACAACAACAACAACAGCAATAATAATAATAATAATAATAATAAAGTTTTATTATTACACAATTTTTTTTTGTTTTTTTTTTTTTTTATTTTTAATTAATTACACACACACATTGAAGAAGAGTTGCGCGCAAATAAAAACACAACACAAATAAAAATTTAAAATTTAAAAATAAAAACGAAATTGTTTTTTTTTTTTTTTTGTTTTTTTACATACAAAATTGAAAAAAAAAAAAAAAAAATTAACCACAAAAACTGTATTGTAATTACACAACACACACACACACACACACCAATATATAAATTTAACGTTAGGTTTTTTCCTTTTTTTTCTCTTTTTTTACTTTTTTACTTTTTTACTTTCTTTTACTTTCTTTTGATGCGTTTTTGCAAAAAAAGAAAAAGAAAAAAAAATCAATCACCCTTTTTTTTTTTTTTTTTTTTTTTTTATTGGGCGTTTTCGTTTATTCCACTTGTGTGTGAACACAATAAACGCACAAGTGAGTGACACAAATACGTTTTTTTTTTTATTGCACTTGTGTTACACTTGGGTTGGTTATATGATGACACATGTTCCAAAAAATACCTCCACTATCCACTATACGCATGACTTGTGTTGACATAAATTGACCTATCTATTTTGTTTTGTGGAGCACCATCGCCCTGTCCCTTTGTGAGATTGTTGTTTTTGCCTTATCGTCACTATAACATTTTGCACATATAAAGCGCCATTGCGTTAAACAACATTAAACAACATTGTGTTACAACATTAAACACAAGACTATTTTTTTATAATATTCGAACACAGAGCACAGAGCTAACACATGTAAATGTTATATATCGCGTTCGTATGTTTGAGAGGGCGCACAAGTGCATGACACGCAAGAGGAATAAACGAAAATGCCCATTATTACTTTAAAAATCTCGCGTGTTTTGTCTCTTTCTTTCACCATTATTTTTAGATTACGCTTTTATAAAAAAATCCTCTCCTTTATCCTCGGTGTCGGTTTCGGTGTAGATGTGGTGGTGGTGGTGGTGGTAGGTAAGCTCAAAGCTGCTGACGTTTTTACACCTGGTGCCTCGTCGTTCGCCCAGGAGTGCCCAAACCAAGCAACAACTTTAGTACCGGGAAATTTATACTGAAAGGGGTAAGGGGCCAACCCACCCCCCCCCCACTTAAAACTTTTGTTCAGCACTAAGGCCGCCCTACCCCCCCCCCCCCCCACCACCAATACGAGGGGCAGGAGGTGTTTAAAATTTTACAAATTTCAATTTTTGGGCTAAAAATATTTAGCGAAATAAATCGAGACTGCTGGCTGCAGCGCCTTCGGCGCCCCTCTTAAGATTATTGTTACTTCCTTTTTGTGTTATCCATCGAGTGAAAAATTCACAGTTCCCCCCCCCCACCCCCCTGCCCCACGTTTAGTGGAAGCCGAACAAAAGTTTTATGAGGAGTGGTTCTTAAACCTCTTCCGGTATAAATTCCCCCCCCCCCCCCCCGAAGGTGAAATAAAAAAATTTCTCATACAAACTTTGCACCGCCCCCACCCCCTTCAAGTTTGGGGGGGGGCTAAATTGCACTTTTTACAGTACAATTCAGCCAAATTTTTCCAAATTCAATTAATTTGAATTTTATTAGATTTAGTTTTGTTAAATTTTTAAATAAATAAATAAAAGTTTTCTTAAGAAGAAAAGTGTGTGCTGAACTCTGAAAATATATCTTTGTTAATTTTTCATCTCTCTCTCTCTCTCTCTCTCTCTCTCTCTCTCTCTCTCTCTCTCGTCTGACACACAACAAAAGTTCTGTTCTGAAATTTGAAGAACTTTTACTTTTCCGAACTCTGCTGAACTGCAAAAGTGCGTAGCAAGCAGGCATTTATTAGTCGCGTTCCATTCAATAACCAGGAGTAGGTAAGAGTAGGTAAGCGTAGATGAAAAGAGTAGAGATTTTCTACTAAAACGAACTACTCTTTGCTATATTACGGAGTAGTTCGGCGTAGAAATAATTAGATGCTTTCTACTCTTATCTACTCCTCCTCCTACCTACTCCTGGGAAATTGAATGGAACGCAACTATTATGAGAATTGACGACATACGTAAAAAAAATTAATATTATTATGAGAAAAGTAGACGACATACGTATAAAAAAAAAAATTATTATTATGAGAATAGACGACATACGTACAAAAAAAATAAAAAATTATTATTATAAGAAACGACATACGTTCAAGATTATCAGAAATAAGAAGAAGGAAAAGAGAAGAGACGAAAACTATAAAAATAAAAAAAAAAAAAAAACATGCGACGGAGAAAACAATAATAAATAAATAATCATCATCATCATCACAATCAATTTGTATTGTTGTTGTTGTTGTTGTTGTTATTGCAATATATTTTTTTTTTTTACCGAATGCCCTCCGAATGCCCTCCGAAGTCGCTCTCAAAGCGCTCTCAAAGCGCTCCTCATCGTCATCATCATCATCATCATCATCTGATCTGATCATCAATCATCCGAATACAAAAATGGCGTACGTGATTTTTTTGAATTTTTCTATTTTTTGTTGTTGTTGTTGTTTTTTTTTATTTCATTGCTTGCGTTGGTGTTTTTTTTTATTGTTTTTTTTTTTATGTTTTTTGAATTTGTGTTTTTTTTTCGTGTTTTATTTTTTTTTTTGTTATTGTCCAATTGTTTGTTTGTTTTTTTTTATTATTTAAAAAATTAATTTGATTGGAAAATTCCAAAAAAAAAATAAAAAATTAAAAAATTAAAAAATTAAAATTAAAACAATTAAATAAAAAAAAGGTAAAAATTAAAAGGTAAAAAAAGGAAAAAAAAGTGTGGGTTTTTGTTTTGTGTGCGCGTGTGTGTGTTTTTTTTTTATTATATTTATTTTTCATATGATGCGTGGAGTGGCGTTCATGCATGCGCATTAAATAAAATAACAAAAAAAAAAATAGAAATAGAAAAAAAACACACCACCCTCCGTGTGCGCAATTGCAATTTAAAAATTCTCATGTAATTTTTTTTTTTTTTTTTTTTGTTTTCATCGTAACAAAGAAAAATTTTAATTTGAATTAAAAAAAAATTAATAATTTAAAATTAATTAATTAATTGTTGTTTTTGTTGTTGTTGTTTTAATTTTTATTATTATTTTTATTTTTATAGTAAATAAATAAAGGCGTTGTTTTGTTGGTGTTTGGTGTTTGGTGTTGCATCATTGAAATTGTTTGATTGTTTTTTTTTTTTTTTTTTTGTTGGCTAACTTCATTTTGTTGCGTCGTCGTTTGTGGTTTCGGTCGGATTTTCGTGTTTTTTGTTGTTTTTTTTTCATTTTTTTTTTTTTGGGGTTAGCTACGTTTTTGGGGTTATTTTTATTATTAAACAAAAAAGAAAAAACCCAATTTTCCAATTAAAAATTCACAACAAAACCAAAAAAAAATTTGTTGTTGTTGTTGTTGTTGTTGTTGTTGTTGAGGAAGTGGAAGAGGAAGAGGAATTGGAGGTGAAGGAGTTGAAGGAGTTGAAGGAGTTGAAAGGAATTGGAAGGAATTGGAGCAGGAGTTGAAAGGAATTGGAGCAGGAATTGGAGCAGGAGTTGAAAGGAATTGGAGCAGGAATTCGAGTAGGAATTGAAAGAAGTTTACGGAATTGTAAAACGATTTTTGGAGAACTCTCGGAAAACACAGGAAAAAAACAAAACAAAACAAAAAAAAAAAGATCATGAGATGTAAATTAACAATAATAAAAAAGAAAAGAAGAAAAAGTTTTGAATATTGAAAAAAAAAAAAAAAAAAAAACGTACGAAATCAAAAAACATTTCCAAAAAAATATGGAATTTATCAATCCAAAGCCGCCAATAATCACAGAAGAAGAAGAAGAAGAAGAAGAAGAAGAAAATGTTCAAAAACAAAGAATTAATGACAATAAAGATAAACTAAAGACAAATGCAAATGAAGATGAAGGGAATAAACCTCCCAAATTGGAACTGGAACGGGAACTGGAACTGCTGGATAAATTTCCACAAATTAAATCAATTCAATTAAATAATTTTAAAATAAATCTAGTCAATAATAAATTCAATACAAATTTAAAATTAAATTCTGTGATAGAAAGAAAATCCTCCAATAATAACAATAACAACAATAATAATAATAATAATAATTCAATGATGCAGATGCAGATGCGGATGCGGATGACGGATAACGGAGAAAAATCCACATCCACAGGTTTACAGGTAACCGAGACAGTAACATCCAATCATCATCATCATCATCATCATCATCATCATCATCAAACATCAAACGATCAAATGATTAATGATTATATTAATCCAAAATTCAATGATTTATTAAATAATTTACGAAATATTACAAAAAAAAAAAATTCCATGGTACCATGGAACGATCCATTAATGGAACGACGATCCATCAATGACCATAAAGATGGAGTGGAAGTTATAAAACAAGAGAAAAAAGATGAAGAAGATGAAGAAAATCATAAGAATTTTATAAAATTAACCGAAAAATTTGATTCTACGGAAAATTCTAATGTTTTCCATGATCAATTAAACCACGATTCAACCATTAACAATTTAACCATTTGGTTAAATAAAAATCAACAACCATTTGAATCATTTGAGGACTATCAACACCATAAATTAAATATTTGGCCAAAATTACGACCAATCATTTTGAATACGGGTAAAATACAATTTAAACATTTGGATAATTCCATGGTAGAAGAAGAAGAAGAAAAGGATCCAGAGGATCAGGCGCATGATCAAGATCAAAAGAAGGAGTTGACATTGAAAATTGAACGGATGATGAACGAAAAATCATCTTCAATCAACAATTCAATGATAAATGATGATGAAATTAATATGAAATTAAAAAAAATTAATGATCCATGGATCCATGGAACAAAAATGGTGGATGTGGATGATGTGGATGTGGATGAATCCATTTTGTATTCAAAACAATCAACAAATCCAATTGGAACCCATTTAACAAAACACATTGAATTTAAACAATTTTCAATTGATAAATGGAATGCATTTGAATGGAATCAACCGGCAGAAGCACCAACATTTTATCCAACCTACGATGAATTTAGTAATTTAATGGAATATATCGAAAGTATCCGAATGGTTGGCGAACAATTTGGTATTTGTAAAATTGTACCGCCCGTTAAGGTAAATATGATCATCAGATTATTGATAATAATCATAATAAAATGTCTCCACAAAATGTAGGAAAAGTCTCTCAATAAAGGAGGAAAATTTCTCCATAACAGGAAAAAATCTCTCCACAGGATTAAGAAAAATCTCTCGACAAAAAAAAAAAAAGTCGGAAAAAATCTCAATGTAAAAGAAAATAAAATCCTGATTTCCTGATTGATTGATTTAGGATTAGAAAAAATGTCTCCACCACAAAGCACTTTCAAATTCTCCTCACAAAAGAGCAGGAAAAATCTCTCCACAACAAAAGAGCAGGAAAAATCTCAATGTCTGAAGAAGGAAGGAATTTTTTCCAAAAAAAAAAAAAAAAAAATCTCTCCACAACGCGCGTAAGAAAATCTCTCCACACAGTTTTCCGTAATCGCAAATGTTTTAGAAAATGGGATTTTAGAAAATGGGATCTTTCCAAAAAAAAAAAAAACCTTCAAAAAAATTCTCTCCAACCAACTCCAACTCCAACTCCAACTCCAACAATTAAGTTCTAAATTTTGTGGTAAAACTTTGAAAAAATTGAGGTTAAGTTCCCGAAAAAAATTGAGGTTAAGTTCCCGAAAAAAATTGAGGTTAAGTTCGACAAAAAAAAAAATCGAAGTTCCTACGGAGAATATCCCGGAATTAAGGGGATATCCCGGAGAAATTACTTTCTACGCATTTCTAACACCCATTAAAAGCTTCCTTGCTCCAAAAAAACGTCCTTCCTACAACCAAAAATCAATTTAGATATTGAATTTCGGGTTAAGTTCGTAAAATTTTCGAAAATATTCGAACAAATTTTGGAAAAACTTCAAAAATGATTCGAAAATCAATTTCTGATTGAATTATTCGAAAATGATTCGAAATCAATTTCTGATTGAATTTGCTTAAGTTCGAAACTTTTTTATTATTCGAAAATGATTCGAAATCAATTTCTGATTGAATTCGTTCAAGTTCGAAACTTTTTTATTATTCGAAAATGATTCGAAATCAATTTCTGATTGAATTCGGCCAAGTTCGAAACTTTTTTATTATTCGAAAATGATTCGAAAATCAATTTCTAATTGAATTTCTGTTAAGTTTTTCTCGAACATTCAAAGTCTCCTTTAAAGTTAAATCCCCGATGAAGTTCCGCTTCGAAAGAAAAATATCGAAGGTTAGGTTCAAAGAAGTGAAGTTAAATTCGAAATTTTGAGGTTAGGTTCGAAAAGGGGCGAGGTTACGTTTCGAAGAAGTTGGAAAATTTGAGGTTAGGTTCCAAAAAAAACGTTCGGTTAAGTTTCGATTAAGTGAAGTAAAGGCTGTAAATTTTGAGGTTAAGCCTCGAAAAATTTGTAGGTTCTGTTCGAAAGAATTGAGATGTAGTTGAAAAATTTAAGATCGAAGTGTCGATGAATGGAAATTAAGTTCGAAAATTTATCGATTAAGTTCGAAGAAGTAAAGTAAAGCTTTAAATTTTAAGGTTAAGTTTCGAAAAAATTCCATAAGTTCGAGGAAAAATTCGAGGTTAAGTTCGAAAAAGAAAAAGTTTAGGTTAAGTTTCGAGTTATGTTAAGTTAAGTTGTTTAGAAAACTGTTCGGCGGGGTCGAGGATGACTTGTTTTTTTGGGGGGAGTTAAGAACAATCCCCCGCCTCCGCTCACCTCCCAATCCCAAACGCTCAAACCCCCCCGTTCACCTTCACCCTTTGCACCTTTTCTGGACTATTCTCGATTCTCGATTTTAATTTTCAATTTTTTTTGGTTTTTTTTTTAAGGATTGGCTTCCGCCATTACAAGCAAATGATTTAACATTTCATACACGCGTGCAGAGACTTAATGAATTGGATGTAAGTAAAAAAAGAAAATTATTTTTTTTTTGTTTTGTTTGTTGTTAATTTTATTCCAATCAATTCCAGGGTCAAATTCGTATAAAATTAAATTTTTTAGGACAAATTATGAAATTTTGGGAATTACAGGATTGTCCATTGAAAATCCCATTGATAGATGACAGTGGCGGCGTCAGTGGCGGCGGCAGTGGCAGTGGCAGTGTCGTCGGTCAACCATTAGATTTATACGCTTTGCATAATTTGGTAAATAAAGAGGGTGGCCTTGAACAAGTTATAAAACATAATAAATGGAAAGAAATTGGACGACGTTTATTAAATAATCATCATCATCATCATCATCATCAAAATGCCACAACAACAACAACAACAACAACAACAAAATATCATTCATCAAATTCACAACAACCGCAACAACAGCAACGGAATGGAAGCAGCAACAGCAACAGCAACAGTAATCGTTTTGGTATATTTTTACGTAAACAATACGAACGTATTTTATATCCATTTGATATATTTTTGGCTCAATTACGGACGGCCGACGCAAATGATGGTCATTATGATGATGATGATGATGATGATGATGATTATTTTGATGTTATTGAAGCCGTTCAAATGATGGAAACAAAAGTTCGTTTACAGGAAAAGGTAATAATAAAATTATCTAGTCCATTTATATATAGTTCACTATAAATTGCTCTAATTTGCTCATTGCGTTGGAGTTGGAGCGAGTGCGCGTGTGCACGGTGAATTCGAACGATGAATTGTTGGTTTTTTTTTTTTTAAATTGGGTTTTTTATAATAGCCTTTGCTGGTCATTCCCCCTCTACCCACTTGTCTCATTTATAAATAAATGAATGTCTTGTCGTCAGAGAACAGTGAGAGAGAGAGAGAGAGAGTGAGAGAGAGAGATTAGAGATGGAGAGATGGATAGAGAGTTGAATTGGTTGAGAGATGAAAATTAGGTTTTCGGAGATTTTTTTATTTCGTTTCAAATTCCAAAGTTGTTTTTGCGTTTTTTTTTTTTTTTCGTCCAGTCTCATAACTATCGTCGTTGAATTTTTACATTTTTTTATCTTTTATCTTCAGTCTTCAATCATATCTTTATCTTTTATCCTCAAATCCTTAATCTTTCAACTTTCAACTTTCAACTTTCAATCTTTCAACTTTCAATCTTTCAATCTTTCAATCTTTCAATCTTTCAATCTTTCAATCTTTCAATCTTCCAATCTTTGATGCTTTGAATCTTTGATGCTTTGAATCTTTGATGCTTTGAATCTTTGATGATTTGAATCTTTGATGATTTGAATCTTTGATGCTTTGAATCTTTGATGCTTTGAATCTTTGATGCTTTGAATCTTTGATGCTTTGAATCTTTGATGCTTTGAATCTTTGATGCTTTGAATCTTTGATGCTTTGAATCTTTGATGCTTTGAATCTTTGATGCTTTGAATCTTTGATGCTTTGAATCTTTGATGCTTTGAATCTTTGATTCTTTGGTTCTTTGGTTCTTTGGTTCTTTGGTTCTTTGGTTCTTTGGTTCTTTGGTTCTTTGGTTCTTTGGTTCTTTGGTTCTTTGGTTCTTTGGTTCTTTGAATCTTTCATCTTTGAATCTTTGAATCTTTGAATCTTTCATCTTTCATCTTTCATCTTTCAATCTTTCAATCTTTCATCTTTCATCTTTCATCTTTCATCTTTCATCTTTCATCTTTCATCTTTCATCTTTCATCTTTCATCATCTTTCATCTTTCATCTTTCATCTTTCATCTTTCATCTTTCATCTTTCATCTTTCAATCTTTTAATCTTTTTGAATCTTTGATTCTTTGATTTTTTGAAACTTTGAATCTTTCAATCCAAAATCCTCAATCTTCAATTCTTTTCAATCTGCAATATTAATTTTTATCTTTTTATCTTTTTTTTTTTAATCTTTTATCTTTAACTTCATCTTTTTTCGTATCTTTGTAAGATTTTCAATCCTCAATCTTTCATCTTTGAAACTTTGAATCTTTCAATCCAAAATCCTCACTCACGCTTCAATCTTCAATCTTATCTTTATCGTTTTTATCTGTTTGTTAATCTTTTATCGATAAAGCTTCAATTTTCAATAATCAATTTCTCAATCGTCAATCTTCAATCTTATCTTTATCTATTATATTTATCTTTTATCTTTATTTGTATCTTTTTCTTTATCTTTTTATCTTCATCTTTATTTTTATCTTTGTATCTGTATCTTGTATCTGTTATCTTTTTCTTGTATCTTTATCTGTTATCTTTTATCTTTTATCTTCAATCTGTAGTCCTCAAATCTTGAAATCCTCAACCACCATTCCTCAATCCTTAAATCCTCAAATCCTCAGTCTTTCATCAATCCTCAATCTTCAATCTTATCTTTATCTTTTATCCTCAAATTCTCAATCTTTCATCTTTCAAACTTTGAATCTTTGAATCTTCAAACTTCAAATCCTCGAATCCTCAAATCCACAAATCCACAAATCCCCAAATCCTCAATCTTCAATTTTAGTTTTATCTTTTTATCTTTTTCTTTATCTACTTCTCTTCATCTTTATTTTTTTTGTCTTTTATCTCTTATAAAAGAGAGTCTTTTATCTTCAATCTGTAATCCTCAAATCTTCAAATCCTCAATCTTTCAATCTTAACTTTATTTTTATCTTTCTATCTTTTTCTTTATCTTTTTATCTTCATCTTTATTTTTATCTTTGTATCTGTATCTTGTATCTGTTATCTTTTTCTTGTATCTTTATCTGTTATCTTTTATCTTTTATCTTTGATCTTCAATCTGTAATCCTCAAATCTTTAAATCTTTAAATCTTTAAATCTTTAAATCTTTAAATCTTTAAATCTTTAAATCTTTAAATCTTTAAATCTTCAATCTGATCTTTATCTTTTATCTTTTATCTTTGATCTTCAATCTGTAATCGTCAAATTCGCAATCTTCAACTTCATTCTTATCTTTATCTTTAACTTTGTATCTTTATCTTTATCTTTTTATTTACGTATCTTTATCTGTGTATCTTTATCTTTGTATCCTTATCTTTATCTTTTTATCTGTATCTTCATCTTTATTTTTTATCTGTATCTTTATCTTTTTATCTTTCTCTTAATTTTGTGTCGTTATCTTCTATTTTTTTGATCTTTTTCTTTTATCTTTATCTCGTATTTTTTTATCTTTCTGCTTTTATCTTTAACTTTCTATTAATTTTTTCTCATTATCTTTTATCTTTTTATCTTCACCTTTATTTTTATCTTTGCATATTTTTCTTTATCTTTTCATCTTCATCAGTTTATCTTTTATCTTTATCTTTTTATCTTTTTCTTAATATTTTATTGTTATCTTTTATTTTTTATCTTTATCTCGTATCTTGTATCTTGTTTTATCTTTATCCATTCTGCTTTTATCTTTAACTTTTCTCTTTTTGATCCCTTTATCTTTTATCTTCAATTTGTAATCCTGAAAATTTTTCATGTTTTAATCTTTGAATCTTTCAATCCAACTCAAAGTCAATCACCAATCACCAACTCAAAGGTCATTCTCTATTCAATCTTTCTTTTTCTTTTGATTTTTTTACCTCTTTATCTTTATCTTTATCTCTCCAATTTCCAATTTCTATCTCCCGTTCTATCTTGATGCGTGTCCGTCCGTCGTGATGGCGAAAGTAACATTTCTGTTTTGTCCAGGACAGGACAGAACAGGACTTGGTACCAGAACAGAACCAAGACCAGATCCCGACCAGGCCATGATGATATAATTAACCCAATCATGGACTTTCGGAACACTCTGCGAGTTCTCTCTCTGTACCCTCTCTGTCACCATCTCAGACTATGTCACAAAAAAAAAAAAAAATTAATTAATTAAATTCCCAAACTCACCACCATTTTTTTTTTTTTTTTTTTTTTTGTTCTAATCCTATCCTCTAAAATTAATAGCAACTAGAACACTATCAACATCAACATTTACATCATCAACATCACAATCAAAATCAAAATCAAAATCATCAGCTCCTCAAAAATCAACAACAGATAAAATACAAATCAGAACGGACCAGTGACCATAAAAAAACATCACAAAAAACACCGAAAAAATCATCAGCAAAAAAACGTTCATCACCACAACAACAACAACAACAACCAAAACCAAAACTACTAGAAAAAGATATTAAAATGACTGTGTCAGAAGTGAATGGAACCCGATTAAGATTAGTTCGGGTATTAGACGATGACTTACAAACGAATAAAAGAAGAAAAAAACAATCGGAAATTTCTGAACAACGAACCTCTTCACGATTAACAACCGCACAGATGAATAAAACAATTGTGACGACAATGACGACAATGACGTCTACGACAACGACATCTACAACAATTGCTGTACAACCGTCGTCGTCGTCTCCGTCATCGCCATCTACAATTTCACCTTTAATACAACAATCTTTAATAACGCAAGTGATGACAGCGACAACGACAACAACAACAACGACGACGACGACGACAACAACAACAACAACTTCACCAACCACCAACACAACCCCCACAACGAGACGTTCGATGCGTATCCAACAAAATGAAAATATCGCCTCTTTAAATAATACAAAAATTATCGAAACAGCGGAATTGGCCGCCCGAACAACAACACCGAGGATGACGCCGACGACTCTGACGACGACGCAGACTCTAACGACGCCACCATCATCCAAACAATCACAACAACAACAACAACAACAAAATAAAAAATCACAATCTCAACGATGTCGTAATGACTTTAAAAATATGACTTCAACAAATTTAACAAATAAAAGATTTCGATTGGGTGGTCACCCTCATAACGTTACTGATGATATTGACCCTGTCACTAATCGTCAACGTCGTCGTCCACGACAACTTCGTCGACGTCGTCGTCGCAATCATCATCATCATCATCATCCGCATCAGAAACGTCGCCGTCAACGCAATTGTCTTACATTTGATCATCGTCAATTCACTAACGATCAAACACAACAAAATCCAATGAACGCATCACAAATTGATTCCGGTATTCGGTATCATGATGATGGAAATTTTTTAAATTGTCAAACTCTGAACAACGGAATGGAAATGGTAAATGGTAAATTGGGAATAAAATGGCGTTTGTCTGCCTTTTCACAATTGCGTCAAATTGAAGCGGACGCAACGATAACGGTACGGCAACGTTCAATGATCGCTATCGTTCATGAACGCCTAAAATCACATGCACAAAAAGCAACACAATGTGCAATGACATTGACATTGGCCCGCAGTGGAACACAAGCGGCAATTGCCGCCTATCAACGCATCGGTGATCCGTTGGCAAATTACATTTGTCGTATTTGTAATCAAGGTGATGCTGAAGATCGTATGCTATTGTGTGATAATTGTGATGATAGTTATCATACATTTTGTTTAAATCCACCGTTACGTGAAATACCCAGCGATGATTGGCGATGTCCGCAATGTGTTCGGCAAGAGATTACCATACAAATGGAACCGTACGGTTTTGAACAATCAACGGAACAGTATACATTACGACAGTATGCGGCAATTGCTGATAAATTTAAAGATGTATATTTTAATTCATGTCAAATGTCAAGTGGATGCGTTTCGTGGATGCCCAGCGCCGCCAGCGTAACGCAACAAGGGAAAACGCCGCCGCCGCCGCCGCCGCCGCAACCTACAATTAATTTAATTGAACGTGAATTTTGGCGTTTAGTTTCGTCAATTGATGAAAATGTAACCGTTGAATATGGAGCTGATTTGCATACGACGGCGACGGCAACGTCAACGTCAACGTCAACGTCAGCGTCACGGTCAGCGTCAACGAACGATGAATTTGAACAAAATAACGGACAGCCAACAGAACAAAAACAAAAATGGAATTTAAATAATTTAAATGGCAATTCACGGTCAATGTTCAGTTACATAAATGGTGATATTTCGGGTATGAAAATTCCATGGTTGTATGTGGGCATGTGTTTTTCAACATTTTGTTGGCATAACGAAGACCATTGGAGTTATTCGATAAATTATTTACATCAGGGAGCGGTTAAAACATGGTATGGGGTACCGGGACCGTATGCACCGCGCTTCGAAGAAATTATGAAACAACAAGTACCGGAATTGTTCGATACCCAACCGGATTTATTACATCAATTGGTCACCCTATTGAATCCGAATATCTTGATGCAAAATCAATTGCCCGTTTATCGATGCGATCAACGTATGGGTGAATTTATAATAACATTTCCGCGGGCCTATCATGCGGGATTCAATCATGGTTTTAATATTGCGGAAGCGGTTAATTTTGCGCCGGCCCATTGGATTGGCATGGGCCGACAAAGTATCGAATATTATTCGACGTTACATCGGGTTTGTGTTTTTTCGCACGATGAATTGATATGGCGAATGGCGACCATGGTAATGCAGAGAATTGGACGAAGGAGCGGGAGAATTTTGAGTGAAACAAATCGTGATGATGACGTGGAAATGGAAGTTGATGAAGATGTGGAAAAAAACAATTTACCATCATTTAATATTGAAACAATTTGGGCTATTCATCGGGATATGATTGAAATGATTGAAATTGAACGAAATTTACGGAATGAAATTATGGAAATGGTAAGTTTTTGTTTGTTTTTTTTTTTATTTGAAAATTGTTCAGGAATTCTTTACGGAGGATTGACTTTCGATCATTAGAAAACTTTCTCCGAGGGGGAAAGTGTTCAGGAACTCTTCAGGGTTGAATTCCGATCATTAGAAAACTTTCTCCGAAGGAAAAAAATGTCCAAGAACTCTTCAGGATTGAATTCCGATCATTAGAAAACTTTCTCCGAAGGGAAAAATGTTCAAGAACTCTTCAGGATTGAATTCCGATCATTAGAAAACTTTCTCCGAAGGGATTAATGTTCAGAAACTCTTCAGTGGATTGAATTCCGATCATTAGAAAACTTTCTCCGAAGGGATTTTTCCAGGGAAAATGTTCAGGAACTCTTCAGGATTGAATTCCGATCATTAGAAAACTTTTTCCGAGGGGAAAAATGTTCAGAAACTCTTCAGCGTTGAATTCCGATCATTAGAAAACTTTCTCCGAAGGTAAAAATGTTCAGGAACTCTTCAAAGGATTGAATTCCGATCATTAGAAAACTTTCTCCGAAGGATAAAATGTTCAGAAAATCTTCCGAATTGAATTCCGATCATTAGAAAACTTTCTCCGAAAGGAAAAATGTTCAAGAACTCTTCAGGATTGAATTCCGATCATTAGAAAACTTTCTCCAAAGGGAAAATGTTCAAGAACTCTTCAGGATTGAATTCCGATCATTAGAAAACTTTCTCCGAAGGAAAAAATGTTCAGAAACTCTTCAGCGTTGAATTCAGATCCTTAGAAAACTTTCTCCGAAGTAATTTTTCCAGGGAAAATGTTCAGGAACTCTTCAGGATTGAATTCCGATCATTAGAAAACTTTTTCCGAGGGGAAAAATGTTCAGAAACTCTTCAGCGTTGAATTCCGATCATTAGAAAACTTTCTCCGAAGGGAAAAATGTTCAGGAACTCTTCAAAGGATTGAATTCCGATCATTAGAAAACTTTCTCCGAAGGATAAAATGTTCAGAAAATCTTCCGAATTGAATTCCGATCATTAGAAAACTTTCTCCGAAGGGAAAAGTGTTCAGAAACTCTTCCGAATTGAATTCCATTCATTAGAAAACTTTCTCCGAAGGAAAAATGTTCAGGAACTCTTCAGGATTGAATTCCGATCATTAGAAAAATTTCTCCGAAGGGAAAAATGTTCTGAAACTCTTCAGCGTTGAATTCCGATCATTTGAAAACTTTTTCCGAAGGGAAAAATGTTCAAGAACTCTTCAGGATTGAATTCCGATCATTAGAAAACTTTCTCCGAAAGGAAAAATGTTCAAGAACTCTTCAGGATTGAATTCCGATCATTAGAAAATTTTCTCCGAAGGGAAAAATGTTCAAGAACTCTTCAGGATTGAATTCCGATCATCAGAAAACTATCTCCGAGGGGAAAAACATTCAACAAACTCTTCAGGATTGAATTCCGATCATTAGAAAACTTTCTCCGAAGGAAAAAAATGTCCAAGAACTCTTCAGGATTGAATTCCGATCATTAGAAAACTTTCTCCGAAGGGAAAAATGTTCAAGAACTCTTCAGGATTGAATTCCGATCATTAGAAAACTTTCTCCGAAGGGATTAATGTTCAGAAACTCTTCAGTGGATTGAATTCCGATCATTAGAAAACTTTCTCCGAAGGGATTTTTCCAGGGAAAATGTTCAGGAACTCTTCAGGATTGAATTCCGATCATTAGAAAACTTTTTCCGAGGGGAAAAATGTTCAGAAACTCTTCAGCGTTGAATTCCGATCATTAGAAAACTTTCTCCGAAGGGAAAAATGTTCAGGAACTCTTCAAAGGATTGAATTCCGATCATTAGAAAACTTTCTCCGAAGGATAAAATGTTCAGAAAATCTTCCGAATTGAATTCCGATCATTAGAAAACTTTCTCCGAAAGGAAAAATGTTCAAGAACTCTTCAGGATTGAATTCCGATCATTAGAAAACTTTCTCCGAAGGGATTAATGTTCAGAAACTCTTCAGTGGATTGAATTCCGATCATTAGAAAACTTTCTCCGAAGGGATTTTTCCAGGGAAAATGTTCAGGAACTCTTCAGGATTGAATTCCGATCATTAGAAAACTTTTTCCGAGGGGAAAAATGTTCAGAAACTCTTCAGCGTTGAATTCCGATCATTAGAAAACTTTCTCCGAAGGGAAAAATGTTCAGAAACTCTTCAGTGGATTGAATTCCGATCATTAGAAAACTTTCTCCGGGGGCTAAAATGTTCAGAGACTCTTCAGCATTGAATTCCGATCATTAGAAAACTTTCTCCAAAGCGAAAAACAGAATTTGTTTTAATTGTTTTTTTTTTTTTTTTTTTTTATCCACAGACCGATAAAATGGAATTTGATGCATTTGAATTGCGTACCGATGAATTACGTCAATGTTGTTGGTGTAAAACAACTTGTTATTTATCGGCAATAAAATGTTTAAAATGTTCAATAATTTCTAGTTCTACCTTAACCGGACCGTCAAACTCACCCTCATCTATTCCATCCATTCCCATTCCCATTCCCCAATCCCCATCCCCAATTGTTTGTCTTCGTCATTTTGATAAATTATGTAAATGTAATAAAAATCAATATATTTTATTGTATCGTCATACAATCAATGAATTGGAACGGCTATTAAAAGATATTGCCGATATTTCGGAATGTCTTCAAACAATCAATCGAAAAACAATTGAAATATTAAAATATCGTAATTCGGACAATTCGGAAAATCCTACAAAAATCCTCATAACTTTTGAAGAATTAAAAAATTTTATTTACGAAATTAATCAGAAATTTCAAAATTATCCAGAATTAATGGAAAATTCCGTAAACATTAAACGATTAATGGCAGAATTTTTAGAATATAAAAATCTATTAATAAAATTAAAAAATTCACAAATTATTCCTGACACAAATCCGACAGAACCGAATGAAACCGTAGCTGATCTTCATCAATCAACAACAAAACCAATTCAAACAATTTCCGAATTAAAATCAATTTATAATATTTTAAAATTAGCTCATTGTAAATTTACAAATAATGAATTGGAATTGATTGAATTGTGCTTGCGGAAATCTACGGAATTCATTGAATCCATTCAAAATACCATGGAATTTTTTAATAAAAAGTCAGTGGCGCCGGTGCAATTCGAACGGAACGAAGATGACGACGGCGACGGCGACGAAGAACGAAAATTATTCGAAGAATTGTTAAAAAAAGGACGTTCATTGAATTTACCAATGATTCAAAATGAATGTCATCAATTGGAAAATTTATTATTAAAAATTGAATGGTTAAATGTTTGTGAAAAAATTCCATGGTTATCATTAAAATCAAAATGGCCGTTGTCGTTGTTGATAGAAAATCAAAATGGCGTCGTCGTCGTCGATAACAATAAAATGGAAATGACAGCAACAAACAATTCAAAAACATTCAATCCAACAATTTCGATTTTAAATCAATTAATTGAATTTAGTTTTCGATGGACGACGGAAACGGAACAATTCAGTGGCGAAATGGCAAACGGAATCGGAATCGGAAGCTGCGTTGACTCTTCGAACGTTGTCACAGAACAAAAATCAGTATTTCGAAATGTAAAAATGCTGGAAATCAAAATGAATTTAAAAAAATTATATGAATTAATATTTTTTGCCAGTCAATGGGAATCAATGACTACGGAATATTTTCGTAAACCGGTAAAATGTGAACCGGCCGCCATTGAAACACTATTGAAATTAGCCAATTGTATTCCGGTAAGGTTCGACGGCACCGTTCATTCGGAAATGGTCACCGCCTATCAACAATTACATTTATGGTACGCGAACGTCCGAAAATATGAAAATAATTCATTAAATAATTCAATTGCATCACTTGAAAATTTAATTGCCGCCGGTCATGAATTACGGTTTAATTTAAAGGGCAGTGGCGGTGGCAGTGACGGCAGTGGCGGTGGTTTTGGAGGCGGTGGTTTCAAAGGCAGTGACGGAGGCCGTGCCGGTGGCGACTTCGGAATGTTAATGGAACAATTAGAAAAACGTTTAGGTAAAGCAAAACGTTGGTTAGAACAAGTTAAAATATTATTTATGCCAAAATTGGCAAAGTCTTTGTCGTCATCCACTGACCAATCCAATCCAGAACAATTAACATTTTACGATATTTTATTACCCACAATGCAAACATTTAATATATTAAATGAAAATGAAACTGAAGTGTCATCTATTGGAGGCGGAGGCGGAAGCAGTGGCGGTGGCGGAGGCGGAAGCAGTGGCGGTGCCGGTGCCGATGGCAGTGGCGACTTCAGACAAAACAATCAAAACAATCGAAATCAATTACAAAAAGATTTTGAACAAAATCAATTTAATAATTTACTAACGGTAAATTGGAATGAACTTTTAAAACAATATAAATTAATTGAATGCCGTTTTCGAACGTCCATCACGCAATTACGTCAACAAAATGTTAAAAAATTTCTATTAAAATTAACCGATGATTTGAATTCAACGGCGACGGAAATTTTTGATGATTCACCAACAAAAATGGCCTCAACGACCGCATCGGCTAAAAACATTTTCTATTGTTCATTATGTTTAAATATTTTCTATCGAAAGGAAAATTTAACAGTGGCGGCTTCTACCTTGGGTACCTTGGGTCAGTACCCCCACCAGAATCCACCAGAAACGTCAAATAATTTTTTTTTACGTAAAAAATCAACAGAATTAAAATATTTGTGTGCCGGATGTAAACGTACAAATCGTCCGTCGTTGAACGAAACAATACGATTATATAAAAAATATGAACGTTTGGGACTGGAAACGATTGGGACTTCGGCTGGGACTTCGGATGGAACTTCTGGAACTGGAACTTCTGGAACTTCTGGGCCGGCAACAATGAAATTGGTTTTACCGGAAGCAATTCCAATAAAATGCCAGCTGGATAATGCAATGAAATGGCGTTTTCGTGTACGGAAATTTTTACAAAAATCTGATATTCAACGGGCTCTGGATAAATTTAAAATGGGTTTAATGGAAATGGAACGAGTAGAAACAACAGAAAACAGAATGTCCGATGTCAATAATAAAAAAATGTTTGATGGATTGATGAGAATAGCAACGGCGACGGCGACGACGACGACGGCGACGACAGCGACAACGGCGACAATGACGGATATGAATTTAAATGATATTAAACCAAATGATGATGAAGAATTTCTTTATCAAATAAAATTAAGGTGAGTGTTGTTAAAAAATAAACTGTTTTTTTTCCTATTCAGTAGTAGATTAAATTTCTATTCAGTAGCGTAAATTTTTAGAATGAATCAAAGTATTTTTGAAGATTTTCATAAATTTTTCCAATTCAGTAGCTTTCTCCGAAGGGAAAAATGTTCAGAAATTCTTCAGCATTGAATTCCGATGACTAGAAAACGTTCTCCGAGGGGAAAAATGTTCAGAAACTCTTCAGGATTGAATTCCGATCATTAGAAAACTTTCTCCGAGGGCAAAAATGTTCAGAAACTCATCGGGATTGAATTCCAATGACTAGAAAACTTTCTCCGAGGGGAAAAATGTTCAGAAACTTCTCCGGATTGAATTCCGATCCTTAGAAAACTTTCTCCGAAGGGAAAAATCTTCAAAAACTCTTCAGGATTGAATTCCAATCATTAGAAAACTTTCTCCGGAGGGATTTTTCCAGGAAAAATGTCTAGGAACTCTTCAAATTTTTCCTATTCAGTAGCTTAAATTCCTATTCAGCAGCGTAAATTTCCGAATAAATCAAAGTATTTTTGAGGATTTTCGTAAATTTTTCCAATTCAGTAGCTTTCTCCGAAGGGAAAAATGTTCAGAAACTCTTCAGGATTGAATTCCGATCATTAGAAAACTTTCTCCGAAGGGAAAAATGTTCAGAAACTCTTCAGCATTGAATTCCGATGTCTAGAAAACGTTCTCCGAGGGGAAAAATGTTCAGAAACTCTTCAGCGGATTGAATTCCGATCATTAGAAAACTTTCTCCCAAGGAATAAATGTTCAGAATCGCTTCAGCATTGAATTCCGTTCATTAGAAAACGTTCTCCGAAGGGAAAAATCTTAAAAAACTCTTCAGGATTGAATTCCGTTCATTAGAAAACTTTCTCCGAGGGGAAAAATGTTCAGAAACTCATCGGGATTGAATTCCAATGACTAGAAAACTTTCTCCGAGGGCAAAAATGTTCAGAAACTTTTCAGAGAATTGAATTCCGATCATTAGTAAACTTTCTCCGAGGGGAAAAATGTTCGGAAACTCTTCAGGATTGACTCCCGATCATTAGAAAACTTTCTCCGAAGGGAAAAATGTTCAGGAACTCTTCAGGATTGAATTCCGATGACTAGAAAACCTTCTCCAACGGGAGAAATGTTCTAGAACTCTTCCGGATTGAATTCCGATCATTAGAAAACTTTCTCCAACGGGAAAAATGTTCAGAAACTCTTCCGGATTGAATTCCGTTCATTAGAAAACTTTCTCCGAAGGGAAAAATGTTCAGAAACTCTTCCGGATTGAATTCCGTTCATTAGAAAACTTTCTCCGAAGGGAAAAATGTTCAGAAACTCTTCCGGATTGAATTCCGATCATTAGAAAACTTTCTCCGAAGGGAAAAATGTTCAGGAACTCTTCAGGATTGAATTCCGATGACTAGAAAACCTTCTCCAACGGGAGAAATGTTCTAGAACTCTTCCGGATTGAATTCCGATCATTAGAAAACTTTCTCCAACGGGAAAAATGTTCAGAAACTCTTCCGGATTGAATTCCGTTCATTAGAAAACTTTCTCCGAAGGGAAAAATGTTCAGAAACTCTTCAGGATTGAATTGCGATCATTAGAAAACTTTCTCCGAGGGGATTTTTCCAGGAAAAATGTTCAGGAACTCTTCGGAATTGAATTATGACCATTAGAAAACTTTCTCCGAAGAGATTTTTCCAGGAAAAATGTTCAGGAACTCTTTAACATTGAATTCCGTTCATTAGAAAACTTTATCCCGAGGGAAAAATGTTCAGAAACTATTCCGGATTGAATTCCGATCATTAGAAAACTTTCCCCGAAGGGAAAAATGTTCAGGAACTCTTCAGGAATGAATTCCGATCGTTAGAAAACTTTCTCCGAAGGGAAAAATCTTCAAAAACTCTTCAGGATTGAATTCCGTTCATTAGAAAACTTTCTCCGAGGGGAAAAATGTTCAGAAACTCATCGGGATTGAATTCCAATGACTAGAAAACTTTCTCCGAGGGGAAAAATGTTCAGAAACTTCTCCGGATTGAATTCCGATCATTGAAAAACTTTCTCCGGAGGGATTTTTCAAGGAAAAACTTCAAATCAACTCTTCAAATTTTTCCTATTCAGCAGCTTAAATTCCTATTCAGCAGCGTAAATTTCTGAATAAATCAAAGTATTTCTGATAATTAACAGAAAGTTTCCTATTCAGAAGTTAAAATTTCGGAATAAATCAAAGTATTTTTGAGGATTTTCGTAAATTTTTCCAATTTAGTAGCTTTCTCCGAAGGGAAAAATGTTCAGAAACTCTTCAGCATTGAATTCCGATGTCTAGAAAACGTTCTCCGAGGGGAAAAATGTTCAGAAACTCTTCAGCGGATTGAATTCCGATCATTAGAAAACTTTCTCCGAAGGAATAAATGTTCAGAATCGCTTCAGCATTGAATTCCGTTCATTAGAAAACGTTCTCCGAGGGGATTTTTCCAGAAAAAATGTTCAGAAACTCTTCAGGATTGAATTTCGATCATTAGAAAACTTTCTCCGAGGGGACTTTTCCAGGAAAAATGTTCAGAAACTCTTCCGAATTGAATTATGACAATTAGAAAACTTTCTCCGAAGAGATTTTTCCAGGAAAAATGTTCAGAAACTCTTCAGAGGATTGAATTCCGATCATTAGAAAACTTTATCCGAGAGGATTTTTCCAGAGGATTGAATTCCGATGACTAGAAAACTTTCTCCAACGGGAAAAATGTACAAGAACTCTTCAGAGGATTGAATTTCGATAATTAGAAAACTTTCTCTGAAGAGATTTTTCCAGAGGATTGAATTTCGTCCATTAGTAAACTTTTTCCGAGGGGAAAAATGTTCAGAAACTCTTCATAGGATTGAATTCCGATCATTAGAAAACTTTCTCCGAGGGGAAAAATGTTCAGAAACACATCGGGATTGAATTCCAATGACTAGAAAACTTTCTCCGAAGAGATTTTTCCAGGAAAAATGTTCAGGAACTCTTCAGCATTGAATTCCGTTCATTAGAAAACTTTCTCCGAAGGAAAAAATTTTCAGAAACTCTTCAGGATTGAATTCCAATGACTAGAAAACTTTCTCCGAGGGGAAAAATGTTCAGAAACTTCTCCGGATTGAATTCCGATCATTAGAAAACTTTCTCAGGGGGGGAATTTTTCCAGGAAAAATGTCTAGGAACTCTTCAAATTTTTCCTATTCAGCAGCTTAAATTTTCCTATTCAGTATCGATTTAAAAAAAATTTTTACGTTTTTTTCTTTTTGACGTTTCTTCCACACAGTAATTTTCAAACAACATTCAATCATTTATATTCAATTGAATCATCCTCATCGTCATCATCATCGTCATCGTCGATTTACAAAAGACCATATCAAAATTTACCAAAAATTGATCATCCCGTGATTGATTTACCAACAAAATTGATTATCGAATTGGAATATTTATTATTTGAAGGTGATTTACTGTTAATTGATTGCCCAGAAATTCAAGAACTGTGGAATTTTTTATTAGCCACCCAACCAAATATTAAAACATCACAATTAATTTATGAATTGGAAGAAAATTCTCGACAACGAAGGCGACAACAAAAACAACAACAACAACAACAACAAAGACATCGACAACAACAACAACACCACAAAATGGAGGAAAAATTGGAAAATGTAAATGAAAAATGTCCAATTGAAATGGAAACCACCGCCGCTGCTGCTGCTGCTGCTGCTGCTGCTGTTGCTGTTGCTGTTCCTGTTGTTGCTGAATTGGCAACGTACGAATCAAAGTTAATCAATAGACAATCGGTAATTGTTGAAAATTTTCAACATAATCATTCAATAGACCAAACAACAGCAGCAGCGGCGGCATCACCGCCATTGATTGCGACGATAGAGAAATTGACAGCAACAACAGAATTGCCAACAAAATCCGTTGCTGAATTGCCTTCGTCGACGCCGATACCGTCATCATCATCATCATCATCCCCGTCTCCGTCACCCTCATCACCACCGCCACTGCCACCACCACCACCACCACCACCACCACCACCGTCACTGATACCGAATGAAGTTAATCATAATATGGATATTATCGATGAAATAACAAAATCAATACAATATTCAATGGATTGTGAAGCGAATTTTGTTGAACAACGATTAAAACGTAAACGAAAACGTAAACGTCGTGGTGGTGGTGGTGCTGGAGGATCACGACGAAATTCCCGAAGTTACCGTAACGGCACCACTACAAAAACAACGAAAGATGGCGTTGACGGCGATTTTCTTCAACATCATCAAAATGGCAACAAAGAAGAAGTGGAAGAAGAAGAAGAAGAAATGGAAAGTTCCCAACAACAACAACAACAACAACAACAAGAAATTATTGAGATGTGCGTTCCGGAAATTTGTAAATTGCCAATAGGTAAGGAAACAATCAAAAAAAAAAAAACCCCCCCCCGGAGAATCTCTTTTTTTTTTTTAAACCGGGGAAAGTTCCCCTTGGAATAAGTTCGAAAATTCTGAATAAATTCGAAAATTCTAAACCAATTCGAAAATTCTCTCTGGAGTAAGTTCGAAAATTCTGAATAAGTTTGAAAATTCTAAACGAATTCGAAAGTTCTAAGCAAATTCGAAAGTTCCCCTTGGAATAAGTTCGAAAATTCTAAAGAAATTCGAAAATTCTAAACAAATTCGAAAGTTCCCATTGGAATAAGTTCGAAAATTCTAAACAAATTCGAAAATTCTAAAGAAATTCGAAAATTCTAAGCAAATTTGAAAGTTCCCCATGGAATAAGTTCGAAAATTCTAAACAAATTCGAAAATTCCCCTTGGAATAAGTTCGAAAATTCTAAAGAAATTCGAAAATTCTAAGCAAATTTGAAAGTTCCCCATGGAATAAGTTCGAAAATTCTAAACAAATTCGAAAATTCTAAAGAAATTCGAAAATTCTAAGCAAATTCGAAAGTTCCCCATGGAATAAGTTCGAAAATTCTAAACAAATTCGAAAATTCCCCTTGGAATAAGTTCGAAAATTCTAAAGAAATTCCAAAATTCTAAAGAAATTCGAAAATTCTAAGCAAATTCGAAAATTCTGAAGAAATTCGAAAATTCTAAGCAAATTCGAAAGTTCCCCATGGAATAAGTTCGAAAATTCTGAAGAAATTCGAAAATTCTAAAGAAATTCGAAAATTCTGAAGAAATTCGAAAATTCTAAGCAAATTCGAAAGTTCCCCATGGAATAAGTTCGAAAATTCTAAAGAAATTCGAAAATTCTAAGCAAATTCGAAAGTTCCCCATGGAATAAGTTCGAAAATTCTGAAGAAATTCTAAAATTCTAAAGAAATTCGAAAATTCTAAGCAAATTCGAAAGTTCCCCATGGAATAAGTTCGAAAATTCTGAAGAAATTCGAAAATTCTAAAGAAATTCGAAAATTCTAAGCAAATTCGAAAGTTCCCCATGGAATAAGTTCGAAAATTCTGAATAATTTCGAAAGTTCTTTCTGGAATAAGTTCGAAAATTCTAAGCAAATTCGAAAGTTCCCCATGGAATAAGTTCGAAAATTCTAAACAAATCCGAAAATTCTAAACAAATTCGAAAATTCTGAAGAAATTCGAAAATTCTAAAGAAATTCGAAAATTCTAAACAAATTCGAAAATTCCCCTTGGAATAAGTTCGAAAATTCTAAAGAAATTCGAAAATTCTAAGCAAATTCGAAAATTCACCATGGAATAAGTTCGAAAATTCTAAAGAAATTCGAAAATTCTAAACAAATTCGAAAATTCCCCTTGGAATAAGTTCGAAAATTCTAAAGAAATTCGAAAATTCTAAACAAATTCGAAAGTTCCCCATTGGAATAAGTTCGAAAATTCTGAAGAAATTCGATCCCGGTTCCAAAAAATAAAAAAAAATGAAATGAAATGAAATTTGTTTTTCTTTTTTTTTAATTCTATTTTTTTAATTTAGGCGATGAAGTCCATTGGATTCAATGCGATGGCGTATGCAATCGATGGTATCACATGGAATGCGTTAATATTAATCCAATGATTGTAAAAGATGATGATGTATTTATTTGTAAAAAATGTCAAGGTCCAACAGATCCGCCGTCGCCACCGCCACCGAAACGACAAAATAATAAAACCAAAAGTAGTAAATCAAAGAGAGCGGCGACGGCAACTGCAGTGACGGCGACGACTGCAGTGACGACGACGACGACGACTCCAGTGACGACTTCGATGATGATCCAAACAAAACCAAATAAAAAATTAGTTAAATTAAAAGAGGAATTGAAAATCGCTCAACAATTAATGGACATAATTGAAAATGATGCAAATGAAGTTGAGTCATGGAAGAAGAGAAGAAATGAAAGAGATGAAAGACATTTTGAAGATGATGATGATGATGATGTGCATTCCGAAGACGACGATGAAGATGGCGATGACGATGAAGATGAAGATGATGGAGATGAAGATGGCGATGATGGAGATGATGGCGATGGCAATGAAAATAAAATTGTGAATGTGGAAAATTCCAAAAAAAAAATGGTGAGAGAGTTAAAAAAGAAAAATAAACAAAAAAACAAAAAAATTAAAAATGAAAAAATTAAAAAAATTAAAAAAAAAAAAAAAAAGAAAAAATTTGTAGAATAAATCTTTAAAGAGAGAGAGAGAGAGAGAGAGGGAGGGAGAGCGAAAGGGAGAGAGAGAGAGAGAGGGAGAGAGAGAGGGAGAGATAGAGAGAGAATGAGAGAGAAAAAAACTAAAATTTCTTAGTCCTTTTGTTCCATACAAAAATATCCAATTTTTTTTTTGTGTTTTTTTTCATTTTAATTCAGTATTTTTTTTTTTTTTTTTAATTTTTAAGAGTATTTTTAATTATTTTTAATTTTAATTTTAATTTAATTAAGAAAATTTTAAATTTTATTTTGTAAGTAAAAAAGCAAATTTTTACCCCGAATAGAAAATAGAGAGAATTTTTAATAGAGAAATATTTTGGGGAGACACAGAGAGAGAGAGAGAGAAAGATAGAGAGAGAGAATTAGGTAGACAAAATTATTTTTTAAAAGTAAAATTTTTAAAATTAAAACAATTAGATTAGTAAAAATTTGGGATGGGAGAGGGGAGAGGGAGGAGGTGGTTTGGACGTTCTTAAGCTTGAGCGTCGATTGACAAAATCTAACGCTAAGCATCCATCGCCGCCACCGCCGCCGCCGCCGCTGATTAAATGAACAAAAAACCTCCTCCCTCTTTCTCTCTCTCTCTCTCTTCTCCCATTCGTCCGCTCGACCGCCCTACAGCCCGAGAGAGAGAGAGAGAGAGAGAGAGAGAGAGAGAGAGAGAGAGAGAGAGAGAGAGAGATAGAGAGAGAGAGAGAGAGAGAGAGCGAGAGCGACAGATAGCAATAATATTAATTTGTACTAATAATAATAATTTTTTAATTATAATTTTTTTTTTTTTAATATTAGCTTAAAATTTTTTTTTAGTTTGTTTTTGTTTTGAAAATAATAAAAAAAAAAAAAAAAAAAAAATTCATTTATTTTTTTTAGTTTTGTTTTTTTGATTTTGATTTTTTTTCCTTTGGAACATTCCACAAAACAATAAAAAATCCCCCGCCACAAAATCCCTCAAAAAAATCCCACAAAAAATCCCACCGAAATCTTCAAATCTCCAAACCCTCAAATCCCCCCCCCCACCGAAATCCACAAATCTAAATCTCCAAAAAAAAAAAAAAAATGCTCCTCAAATCCTCAAATCCTTAAAATGTCAAAAAAAAAAAAAAATCCCCTCGGATCCGCCCAAAACCTCAAACCAAACCAAAATCTTTGGAAAAGATCCAAACCGCTGACCAAATGTTTTGTCAATCCTAAAAACCCGTAACAACCCGTACCCCCCAGAAAGAAATGTTCAAACCGCACCAAATCCACAAACCCCTAAAATGCCAAAATCACAAAATCCTCAAACCAACAAATCATCAAATCTTCAAATATCCAAACGCTGAAATTACCAAAAAAAATTCCATCCCCAAAACTCGTAACCGTACCCCTCCCCCCTCCAAATTAATTTAAAGGAGGGGGTGGGGGTGGGGGGGGAGGTAAATCCCTAAATCTCCATAATGATCAAATAATCCCCAAACCAACAAATCTTCAAAGATCCGAACCGTTCAAATGGCCAAAAATCCCCAAAACCCCAAAATGTAAAAATCTTCAAACCCCCAAATCTCTAAATTTCTCAAACACATCAAACCAAACACCAAATCGCCTAAAATGTCAAAATCATCAAATCCTCAAATCTCGCCAAATCCCGATAAAACCCGGAATGCCACACACACCCCCCCCCCTTCAAATATTCAAACCTCCAAATCCCTAAATCTCCAAACCCGCAAATCATCAAATCCCCAAAACCCTAAAATGCCAAAATCTCCAAACCCGCAAATCCTAAAACCAACAAATCTTCAAAGATCCGAACCGTTCAAATGACAAAAAATCCTCAAAAACCCGTAATCAACCCCAGAAATATCCAAACCCTCGAATCCCCAAATCCTGCTGATAAAACTCGCAAAATCCTCGAAACTCACAAATCCTCGAAACCGGCAGAATCCCGATAAAACCCGCAGAATCCCGATAAAACCCGCAGAAACCGCGAAACCTACAAACCCCCTCCCCCTTTAACTACCCAAATTTTACAATTTTAATAAATCTCTTTGTTTTTTTTCTTTTCATGTGTTTTTTTTTCGAAAATGAAACTATTTTCCATAGACGAAGCCGATACCGTCGCCACAGCCAATGCCGCATCTTATGGTGCAACAGCAGCAGCAGCAGCAGCAGCAGCAGCAGCAGCAACAATCAATGCCACAACATCCCATCCGGCAACAGTCAATACCACCACCACCACCACCACCACCACCACCACCACCATTGATGATGATGAGGATGATACCAGCACCATCGCAACCGACCCATTTAACATTTAACCATTTCATTACGGATTTTAATCCGTCATCATCAAGAAACAACAACAACAACAACAAATCACAACAACAATTTTGTGAAAAAATGGAAAATATTGAAAAGCAAAGAAATGATTTCGGAGCACCGCCGCCGCCGCCGCCGCCGCCGCCGCCGCCGTCACTGTCTGGACTATCGTCACCACCATCTTCAGGACTGTCGCAACTGAAATGCGGATTGTCTGGATTGTCGCAACCGTCGCAATCGATACTCATGTCTAGACTATCGTCACCATCTCCATCTCCACTGTCATCACCTCGGCCGCCATCCGCCAACTACAAGCAACAACAACAACACAGACATTTGGTTATTGTATCGAATCCACAAAATATTTTGTTAATGCAAAGATCGGCGCAGCCGCCACCGTCGTCATTGCCGCCATTGTCATTGTCATCATCACAACAGCAGCAACAGCAGCAGCGGTACCAGCAGCAACATCAGCAGCGGTACCAGCAGCAACAGCAGCAACCGGAGCCCGACCCTCAACAACATCAATATTGAAATGTTTTCAAAATAGAGAAGCGGAAAAAATTTGGAAAATTTGGAAATCGCAAATACGCAAAAAAAAGGTTCAATGCAAAACCAAACCCGTGCAGAATGAAAACCGCAGAAGAACCACAAAAAGAAAAATGCAATCTTCCCTCTAATAAAATCCATCCAACAACAACATCCATCGTCGATTTTCACATTCCTTATATTATTATTATTTAGCCTCTTCTCTATTATCGTTAGAACTTAATCCAAAAAAAACCACGTCGTCGCAAGATTTTTCCCAGCCGGGGGGGCGGCGAGATTTTCCACCTGCGGGGGGCGGAGATTTCCCACCTGCGGGGCAGCGAGATTTCCCGAAGAACCTCTTCATTCTTCATTTTTAACTAACTGTTTTTTTTTTTTTGAGGGAATTGAAACCAAATGAAAGATTTATCTAAAAATAGATAATTTTTTTTTGGATAATCTCGAGGCTGGACGACGACGAAGTGGACGACGTCGACCTGAACGACGATTGAATTGTCAACCGAGTGAATTCGTTAATGAAATTAATTATTATTATTATTGAGCAATTATCAGTCAAACCAAAAAATGAAGAAGCCTATAAGAAAGCATCAGACCATGACCAAGACCAGCGACCAAGACCATAGATCATGTGGAAGCAGAAAAGTAAACAATCAAAGGAACCCCTAAAGAAAAAACCATTAAAATTACTATAGATTTTAAGTATTTTAAGTATAGAAATAATATATAAAAATGTATTTATTATGAGAGAGAGAGAGAGAGAGAGAGAGAGAGAAAAGAGAAAAATTATGCGCGCGCATTCACAAATTTGCCTTTGTGTTTTCTTGATTTATTTTTTAGTGAGAGTAAAAAAAATTTGAAATTTTTAAAAACAAAAAAACCAAAAATATTTTTGTAAATACCAAAAAAAAAAAAAAACATGCGCTTTTTAAACGAAAACGAACGAACGAATGAACGCGCTTTTTACGTTTTTTTTTTGTAGTGAATTGTTTTGTTTCTAACTAACAAAAAAAAAAAAAAAAAGTCCTCCCTCCCAAAATCCCAATAAAAAAACCCAATAAAAACCCCCAAAAATCCCCAATAAAAAACCCAAAAACCCCCAAAACATCACAACACCGCAGTCCAAATAAAATCCGCAATCCGCAATCCGGACCCCCACCCCAGGTCCGAAGAAATCACAATTTATTTTCCCGCAAACAAAACAAAAACACAACAATTTTATTATGAATAAATTAAAATTAAGTTAATTAATGAATGGATTTAGTTTTTTTTTATTTTTAAAATCTCAGAAAATTTCAGAACTTCAGAAAATCCATGGTCCGAAGATCAATAAAAATTACCAAAAAGGATTCTGCGGATTCTGTGAAAAATTCCAATTGTTTTTGTACGGATTTCGGGTGAGGAAAATGAAAACGGAAGGAAATCTTTGTCCGGAAGCCAACAAACCCACCCCCCCCCCCCCCCCCCGATAGCTCTCGCGGTAAAGCTCTTCAAAATTAAGGAAAAAGACGCCCCCCCCCCCCCTGATAAAACAACTGCTTTAGCGGGGCAAAAAAAAAAAAAAAGATAACGCGACTCATTGAGGAGGCTCATCTCGCAAATCATCCCTCACAAAATTTTAAAACATATTAGACCTACTAAGTTAAGAAGAAGAAGAAGGTCTAATTGTAAATTGTAAGAGAGAAACGTAAAGCTGCAAAACGACCTGTTGAGCACTCCCCCCAGCAGAGGCACGCGGGTCAAGTTCCGGAGGCGTATAGAAATATGAACGCAAAGGGTGAGGGGGCAGTAAAATGGACAATAAACTTTAATAATTCCGCGCGTGGTTGGAATTTTTTTTTTTCTCCAATTTATTCCTATACAACAAAGATCCCAATCGGATCATCTACCTCAAGCTCAAGCTCAAGGTCATCGATCAAAACATCGATCATCTGCCATATTAACGGCCTGGAGAAAGCAATGCGGAAAAAACAAATGGAACTTGACCTTTTGACTTTTGACTTTTGACCCCCAAACCACCAACCACCAAGGACTGCGGACACGAACACATGAATTGTGGACGAACATAGTAAAAAATTCCGGGTTGCGGGCTCCAAAAAAAATGCGGGCAAGTGAAAAGGGGAAAAGGTGAGGAACTGCGGTGTAGTTACCAGCATCAGCAACACGCAGAAGGATCAGAAGAAGACGATAACAGAGATATCTCTGGAGAGGGGAAAAATTTTGCTCTGGGGGCAAAATCCAATTCAAACCAATTGGTCGCCTCAGTACACGGTACTGCGATTTACGCAACTACTTCAACTCCAACTCCGATACCGACAGCGGAGGGGTTTTTTTTTTTCGGAGTTGGAGTCGGTAAGAAGACGTCAACTTATAGTGTGGCTCGACAGAAGTTTGACACTTCCTCGTCCGTAAATGACGATTTCCCCTCCGACAAAAAAAAAACAAAAAAAAACCCCAATTGGATGAATCTTGATTTTCAATCCCCACATAACTGGTAAATTTTCTCCTCGGGGGGTTTTTTTTTTTGAGGATTTTCCCCGTGAATCAACGGACAATTCAGCGGATCTTTTCTTTGATTGATCCCAAGTCTCCGTATTCGTAATATTCCCATATTAGTTTGGCGGGCGGAAGCGGAAGGCTAGAATAAAATTGTTTGCGAATTGTGTTTAGGGAAAGGTAAAAATGTTTTCGAAAATGTTAGGTTATGGTTCGAAAATGTTAGGTTACGGTTCGAAAATGTTAGGTTAAGGTCCGATAATATTAGATAAAGTAAGAAAATGTTAGGTTAAGGTTCGAAAATGTGATTTTAAGTAAGAAAATGTTAGGTTAAGAACTAAAAAGTTATTTTAAGGTCCGAAAATGTTAGGTTATGGTTCGAAAATGTTAGGTAAAGTAAGAAAATGTTAGGTTAAGTACCAAAAAGTTATTTTAAGGTCCGAAAATGTTAGGTTATGGTTCGAAAATGTTAGGTAAAGTAAGAAAATGTTAGGTTAAAGTCCGAAAATGTTAGGTTATGGTTCGAAAATGTTAGGTAAAGTAAGAAAATGTTAGGTTACGGTCCGAAAATGTTAAGTTATGGTTCGAAAATGTTAGGTTATGGTTCGAAAATGTTAGGTTAAGTTCCGAAAATGTTAGGTTATGGTTCGAAAATGTTAGGTTATGGTTCGAAAATGTTAGGTAAAGTAAGAAAATGTCAGGTAAAGTAAGAAAATGTTAGGTTAAGGTCCGAAAATGTTAGGTTATGGTTCGAAAATGTTAGGTTAAGTAAGGAAATGTTAGGTTATGGTTCGAAAATGTTAGGTTATGGTTCAAAAATGTTAGGTAAAGTAAAAAAATGTTAGGTTATGGTTCGAAAATGTTATTTTAAGGTCCGAAAATGTTAGGTTATGGTTCGAAAATGTTAGGTAAAGTAAGAAAATGTTAGGTTAAAGTCCGAAAATGTTAGGTTATGGTTCGAAAATGTTAGGTAAAGTAAGAAAATGTTAGGTTACGGTCCGAAAATGTTAAGTTATGGTTCGAAAATGTTAGGTTATGGTTCGAAAATGTTAGGTTAAGTTCCGAAAATGTTAGGTTATGGTTCGAAAATGTTAGGTTAAGGTTCGAAAATGTTAGGTTAAGGTCCGATAATATTAGATAAAGTAAGAAAATGTTAGGTTAAGGTTCGAAAATGTGATTTTAAGGTCCGAAAATGTTAGGTTATGGTTCGAAAATGTTAGGTAAAGTAAGAAAATGTTAGGTTAAGGTTCGAAAATGTTAGGTTATGGCTCGAAAATGTTAGGTAAAGTAAGAAAATGTCAGGTAAAGTAAGAAAATGTTAGGTTAAGGTCCGAAAATGTTAGGTTATGGTTCGAAAATGTTAGGTAAAGTAAGAAAATGTTAGGTTAAAGTCCGAAAATGTTAGGTTATGGTTCGAAAATGTTAGGTAAAGTAAGAAAATGTTAGGTTACGGTCCGAAAATGTTAAGTTATGGTTCGAAAATGTTAGGTAAAGTAAGAAAATGTTAGGTTAAGGTTCGAAAATGTTAGGTTATGGCTCGAAAATGTTAGGTTAAGGTTCGAAAATGTTAGGCAAAGTAAGAAAATGTTAGGTTATGGTTCGAAAATGTTAGGTTAAGGTTCGAATATGTAATTTTAAGTAAGAAAATGTTAGGTTGTGGTTCGAAAATGTTAGGTTAAGGTTTGAAAATGTGATTTTAAGTAAGAAAATGTTAGGTTATGGTTCGAAAATGTTAGGTTAAGGTTCGAAAATGTTAGGTTATGGCTCGAAAATGTTAGGTTTAGGTTCGAAAATGTTAGGTAAAGTAAGAAAATGTTAGGTTAAGGTTCGAAAATGTTAGGTTAAGGTTTGAAAATGTGATTTTAAGTAAGAAAATGTTAGGTTATGGTTCGAAAATGTTAGGTTAAGTAAGAAAATGTTAGGTTAAGGTTCGAAAATGTTAGGTTATGGCTCGAAAATGTTAGGTTTAGGTTCGAAAATGTTAGGTAAAGTAAGAAAATGTTAGGTTAAGGTTCGAAAATGTTAGGTTAAGGTTCGAAAATGTGATTTTAAGTAAGAAAATGTTAGGTTATGGTTCGAAAATGTTAGGTAAAGTAAGAAAATGTTAGGTTAAGGTCCGAAAATGTTAGGTTATCGTTCGAAAATGTTAGGTAAAGTAAGAAAATGTTAGGTTTTGGTTCGAAAATGTGATTTTAAGTAAGATAATGTTAGGTTAAGTACTAAAAAATTAGGTTTTGGTTCGAAAATGTTAGGTTAAGGTTCGAAAATGATAGGTTAAGTAAGGAAATGTTAGGTTATGGTTCGAAAATGTTATTTTAAGGTCCGAAAATGTTAGGTTATGGTTCGAAAATGTTAGGTAAAGTAAGAAAATGTTAGGTTAAAATCCGAAAATGTTAGGTTATGGTTCGAAAATGTTAGGTAAAGTAAGAAAATGTTAGGTTAAGGTCCGAAAATGTTAGGTTAAGGTTCGCAAATGTTAGGTAACGTAAGAAAATGTTAGGTTAAGGTTCGAAAATGTTAGGTAAAGTAAGAAAATGTTAGGTTACGGTTCGAAAATGTTAGGTAAAGTAAGAAAATGTTAGGTTAAGGTCCGAAAAAGTTAGGTTATGGTTCGAAAATGTTAGGTAAAGTAAAAAAATGTTAGGTTATGGTTCGAAAATGTTATTTTAAGGTCCGAAAATGTTAGGTTATGGTTCGAAAATGTTAGGTAAAGTAAGAAAATGTTAGGTTAAAGTCCTAAAATGTTAGGTTATGGTTCGAAAATGTTAGCTTACGGTTCGATAATATTAGATAAAGTAAGAAAATGTTAGGTTTTGATTCGAAAATGTGATTTTAAGTAAGAAAATGTTAGGTAAAGTAAAAAAATGTTAGGTTATGGTTCGAAAATGTTATTTTAAGGTCCGAAAATGTTAGGTTATGGTTCGAAAATGTTAGGTAAAGTAAAAAAATGTTAGGTTATGGTTCGAAAATGTTAGGTTAAGGTTCGAAAATGTTAGGTAAAGTAAGAAAATGTTAGGTTTTGGTTCGATAACTTTTTTTTCCAATGAAAATTGTTTTGGATTTTTCTTTAACATTTTATTAAAATATTCAAATTTGCCGGGTGATTTCCAAAGAGGAGATTAATTCCAAAATTTCCCGCACCGTCCCTTCTTAAACTTAAAGCATAAATATATTTGCTTTAATGCAAAATTTCAGTCCCGATTACTCACACCACTCGTCTTCTTTCAATCCTCGTAAAAAAAAATTCGGAGATTCCCGGCCCGATATCGAACCAAATTGTACAAAAGTATTCAGGGTAAAGAAACCATTTTTTTGTTTTCTATTTTATTTCATTTCAACAAAATTTATATTCAAAAAGTTCAGAAAATTCACAATAAACAATTCAAAAAATAAAAAAAACAAATCAAAACAAATCAAATGTGTTTTTAAACACAAAAAGTAAAAGTGCAGCAAAAAAAAAAACAAAACAAAGTTAACATATATAAAATAAACAAATTCAAGTAAAATTCAGATAATAAATAATTTTTGTTTTGTGTGGGGGTGCGTGTGAGCCAGTTCTTATATAATAATAATAATAATCTTAATTTAATTTATATAATTAACTATAAATACATTGAAAAACTCACCGACCGCAGCATCGACCGAACAACAACATCAAGAACAATTAGATGGTTTTTTAGATGAAATTGAAGAGATCTTATTGTTGTTTGATGATGATTGATGATTGATGATTGAGGAGATGTCTTGAAGAAGTTGTCTTTCCATGATGTGAATGATGCGAATGCTGTGATGCTGTTCTTGTGTTGAGGATGCAGAAAACGATCAAAACGAATGTGTTGTGAAGTGAAGTTAAGTGAATTTGATTGATTGATGTGAAAACAGGAAAAAAAAAAAAACACAACCACCGAAAATTTTATCAAAAAAAAAAAAAATTGAAAACACTCTGCACTCTCTGGTGGTGAATATAATAATAATAATAATAATAATAATAAATGGCCATTTTTATAAAGGGGAATTTCCTCCTTTTTTTTCTTTTTGTATGAGGGAAAACACAAAAACCCCCCAAAACAAAAAAAACACTACGCGACCGAATATAATTTTTTTTTTTTTTTATAATAAAATAATGAATAGATTACAAAAAAAATAAAAACACAAAACAATTGAAAAAAAAAACCAAAAAAACCCTTTTAAAAGAATAAAAAACCATTTTCATTAACAAAACAACGGAAAATTTCGATTTATTTTTTTTCACTTTCACTTTTAATTAATAAAAATTAATTATTTTTTTAATTAAATAATTATCATATAAAAAATATTATTTATTTTAAAATAATTAATAAAAGAAAAAAAAACCGTATTTTGTTTATTATATAAACAACAAAAAAACCAACAACCAAAAATCAAAACAATAACAAATAAAAAAAAAAACAAAATAAACATTCAAAATGGCTACAAACAAACAAACAAAAAAAAAATCGTCGTCGTCGTCGTCGTCATCGTAAAAAAACCGAGTGAAAGTCAAACACATTTTGAGATAAATTTTTTTTGTTTTTTTTTTTTTTTATCTCAATACACTGTTTTATGCGTCTTTGGATTTTTTTTTTAATTTGAATATTATCTTTTTTTTTTTTTCAAATTCAAATTCAAATTTTTTCAAGTGATTTTGTTTTTTTTTTTTGATATCACAAAAAAAAAAAACAAGCTATTTTTTTTTTTCAGACCGATTTTTTTTTTTTTCTATTAAATAATTTTAATTAATTAATTAATTTCTATATTGTATTAAAATTTACGGATTTAATTTTATTAATCGCACATTTAATTATATAGTGTTAAAATTTTAATTAATTATATTTATTAATTGGAAAAAATTTTCTATTAAAAAGTTTTTTTTTTTTATTATTTACTATGTGGAAAAATCGCACACACACGAACGAAAAAACTTAATTTTTTTTTTTTGCATAACTTAATTTAATATAATTAAAAAAAAATTTTAATTAAATGCAAAAAAATTACCTTTTAATTTTGTTCTTTTTTTTTACTATTGAATTGATTGGCCGCTGCCATTTTTTGTTTTTTTATATTTTTTCGCACTTTCACACACTTTAAACGTCGTCGTCAAACTGAACGATAAGTGAACACAACAGAAACAGAAATCTCACATGCATATGCAAATTTTCATACAAAATATGCGTATTTTTACACCTGCACCTGCACCACCCACGCGCATTCATTCGTCAATGCAATTTCTTATGTGATTTTGTCTGTTTGGTCTCTGTTTGTCTGATGTCCGGTTAATTCGCTCATACATTTTTTTTATATGGAAGATTTTTTGTGTGTGGGTACGCGCGGGTGTAAATTTTTTCTATAGTAGATTTTTTTTTTAACAAAGGGCGACTTTTTTAATCACTGAATTTTCCTATTAAAAGTCAAAGGATTTTTCCAAAAACACGATAATCCTTTAATTAATGTTCAAATAGAAGGATTCAAATGAAAATTTGACTAAGATTCAGTGGATTTTGTATCGAAAATTGTGAATTAAAAAACCTAGGCCGTTGTCAGAATGAAAATCATTCCATGGACAGTAGAGATTTTTTCAATTGGAAAGTTTTTAAATAAATAATTGATTAATTTGGTTAAATCCAATTGGAATTTGTTCATAAATATCCATATTTTATCCTCCATTGGATGAAATTTCCATAAAATATTGGAAATATAGTAAATTTTCATCAGAAAGTGGCGTCTTTCATTTGATTTTTTTTTTATATGAACATTTTCTTTACACTGTGTCGGGTGACGCTTTGTCTGCTGCTGGCTCTCATACATTTTTTTTTATATATAGAAAAGTTTTTGTGTGTGAGTGCGCGAGTGTAAATTTTTTTTATATGAAGATTTTTTCCATATGGGGATTTTTTGTACAAAGGGGTTTTTTTAATCACTGATTTTCCTATTAAAAAGTCAATAGATTTTTCCAAAAACACGATTATCCTTTAATTTATGTTCCATTAGTAGGATTCCAATGAAAATTTGACCAAGATTCAGTGGATTTTGTACTGAAAATCGTGATTCAAAAAACCATTTCGTTGTCAGAACATCACCCACACTGTTTTGTTCATGAAAAGCGGAGATTTTTTCAACAGGAAAGTTTTTATATAAATAATTGATTAATTTGGTTAAATTCAATTGGAATTTGTTCATAAATATCCATATTTTATCCTCCTTTTAATGAAATTTCAATAAAATATGGGAAATATCTTAAATTTTCATCAAAAAGTGGCGTCTTTCATTCAAATGATTTTTTTTATATGAAAATTTTCTTTGCACTGCGTCTGTTGTCTTTTGTCCGTGTACACTCTCATACATTTTTTTTTTTTTTCATATAGAAAAGTTTTTTTTGTGTGTGCGTGCGCGAGTGAAAATTTTTTCTACAGAAGATTTTGTTCATAGGGGCATTTTTTTTAACAAAGGGGGACTTTTTTAATCACTGATTATGTTATTAAAAGTCAAAGGATTGTTCCAAAAACACGATAATCCTTTAAAATATGATCAATTAGGGAGATTCCAATACAAATTTCAATAGGATTCGGTGGATTTTGTATCGAAAATCGTGATTAAAAAAACCAGGCCGTTGTCAGAATGAAAATCATTCCATGGAAAGTGGAGATTTTTTCAATTGAAAAGTTTTTATAGAAACAATTCATTAATTTGGTTAAATCCAATTGGAATTTGTTCAAAAATATCCAAAATTTATCCTCTATTGGTTCAAATTTCCATCAAATCCGGAAAATATCAGAAATTTTCATCACAAAAGTGGCGTCTTTTCATTTGATTTTTTTTTTACATGAAGATTTTCTTTGCACTGTGTTTTTTTGTCTTTTGTCTGTTCGCTCGCTCCCATACATTTTTTTTTTCATATAGAAAAGATTTTTTTGTGTGTGAGTGCGCGGGTGTAAATTTTTTTTATATGAAGATTTTTTCCATATGGGGATTTTTTGTACAAAGAGGGGTTTTTTTTAATCACTGAATTTCATATTAAAAAGTTCAAGGATTGTTCCAAAAACACGATAATCCTTTAAAATATGATCAATTGAAAAGATTCCTATAAAAATTTGACCAGGATAAAGTGGATTTTGTTATGAAAAATCGGGATTAAAAACCATTTCGTTGTTAGAACACCAACCACACTTTTTTTGTCCATGGAGGGTAGAGATTTTTTCAATTGAAAAGTTTTTATATAAATAATCCATTAATTTGGTTAAATCCAATTGGAATTTGTTCATAAATGTCCATATTTTATCCTCCTTTGGAAGAAATTTCAATAAAATATTGGAAATATAGGAAATTTTCATCAGAAAGTGGCCAGTTTCATATGATTTTTTTTATATGAAAATTTTCTTTGCACTGTGTCGGGTGACGCTTTGTCTGCTGCTGCCTCTCATACATTTTTTTTATACATGGAAAAGTTTTTGTGTGTGCGTGCGCGAGTAAAAATTTTTTCTACAGCAAATTTTGTTCATAGGGGGATTTTTTTTAACAAAGGGGGGCATTTTTAATCACTGATTTTCTTATTAAAAAGTCAAAGGATTGTTTCAAAAACATGATAATCCTTTAATTTATGATCAGTTAGGAAGATTCCCATGAAAATTTGACCAAGATTCAGTAAATTTTGTACCGAAAATCGTGATTAAAAAACCCGGCCGTGGTCAGAATACCAACCACACTTTTTTTGTCCATGGAAAGTGGAGATTTTTTCAACAGGAAAGTTTTTATATAAATAATCCATTAATTTGGTTAAATCCAATTGGAATTTGTTCATAAATATCCATATTTTATCCTCCTTTGGAAGAAATTTCAATAGAATTTGGAAAAAGCAGGAAATTTTCATCAAAAAGTGCAGTCTCATTTTGATTTTTTTTATATGAAGATTTTCTATTGAAATATGACGACATTTTTTTCCTTTGTATTGCGTCGGTTGTCTTTTGTCCGTATACTCTCATACATCATTTTTTTATATGGAAGATTTTTTGTGTGTGGGTGCGCGCGGGTGTAAATTTTTTCTATAGTAGATTTTTTTTTTAACAAAGGGGGACTTTTTTAATCACTGAATTTTCCTATTAAAAAGTTCAAGGATTGTTCCAAATTCATGATAATCCTTTAAAATATGATCAATTGAAAAGATTCCAATGAAAATTTGACCAGGATAAAGTGGATTTTGTTATGAAAAAGCGGGATTAAAAACCATTTCGTTGTTAGAACACCAACCACACTTTTTTTGTCCATGGAAAGTGGAGATCTTTTTCAATTGAAAATTTTCTATAGAAATAATTGATTAATTTGGTTAAATCCAATTGGAATTTGTTCAAAAATATCCACATTTTGTTCTGATGTTGGTGAAATTTCAATTAAATCTGGAAAAATCAGGAAATTTTCATCAAAAAGTGGCCGCAGTCTCATTTTGATTTTTTTTTATATAAAGATTTTATGACGTTATTTTTTTTTCTTTGCACTGTGTCGGGTGTCTTTTTGGTTGTACACTCTCCATACATTTTTTTTTTAAATATAGAATTGTTTGTTGTGTGTGTGTGTGTGTGTGTGAGTGATTTTTTTCTATGGAAGGTTTTTTTTTTTTTTTTTTTGTATAGAAAATTTGATTTTTTTTTTTTTTGCTTTAAATTTTCTATAGAAAAATGTTAATTAATTACTACACCAATCAATAAATTAATTCTTAAAATTAAAATCAAACACATTTTGTAAGTTTAAAATCATCTTTGCAAGTTGTGAAACTTTCCGTTCCGTTGTTAAAAAAATGCCATCCACCACAAGGGCCAAAAAAAAATCCACCAAAAAAAAAAGTTTTCACTATTTTAAAAAGTCTTTAATTCGCATTTATTCACTATTAGTTAATTAATTAAATCACTATATCACTATATTCACTAATACAACAACAACAATATCGTTTAATTATATGTAAATTTATATAAGGAAATAAAATATAAAAAAAAAAAAAAAAAAAAAAGTGTGCCACCGACGAGGTATTTTTTTTATTTGCCCGAAAATCAACAACAACAACAAAAAAAACCTTGAAATTCAATAAAAAAACCCCACAAAATTTCTTGATTGGATTTTTTTTTAACATAATCCCCTTTTTAACATAATTTTTTTCGTTTTCCCCTTTTTCATTTTTTTAAATTTATTTTCTATACAAAACAAAAGGAGACACGAATTTCGATATAATTGGAGAAAAGTGAATGAAAAATTATGGAATTTATCCCGCATTTCTCCAGATTTTATTATACCATTTTTTATTTTGGTAGCCTAAAAACAAAAAAAAAAAAATAAAAACCCCATTTCTTCATATAAAACATTTGAAGTGGTTTTTTTTTGTTTTTTTACCCCATTGAATAATATCCAAAAAAACAAAAAAACATTTGGGTGTAAATAAAAATAAAAAAAAACAAATGAAATCTACACACAACGTTTTTAAAACAGTGTATGTGAGTGAGTGAGTGAGTGTAAGTGCGTGAAGGTTTAATGAATATATACGATACAAGTGGAAAAAAACAACAACATAAAAAATGGTCATATGAAAAATTGAAGGATGACTCCACTTTTCTGATGAAAAATTTCCTATATTTCCAATATTTTATTGAAATTTCTTCCAAAGGAGGATAAATTCTAGATATTTTTGAACAAATTCCAATTGGATTTAACCAAATTAATCAATTATTTCTATAGAAACTTTCCAATTGAAAAAATCTCTACCCTCCATGGACAAAAAAAGTGTGGTTGGTGTTCTAACAACGAAAGGGTTTTTAATCCCGCTTTTTCATGACAAAATCCAATGAATCCAGGTAAAATTTTCATTGAAATCCTTCTATTTGAACATTAATTAAAGGATTATCGTGTTTTTGGAAAAATCCTTTGACTTTTAATAAGAAAATTCAGTGATTAAAAAAGTCGCCCTTTGTTAAAAAAAAAATCTACTATAAAAAAAATTTACACCCGCGCGCACCCACACACAAAAAAAACTTTTCTATATGAAAAAAAAAAAATGTATGAGAGTGTACAACCAAAAAGACAACCGACGCAGTGCAAAGAAAATTTTCATATAAAAAAAATCGTATAAAAAAACGCCACTTTTTCTGATGAAAATTTCCTGTATTTCCAATATTTTATTGAAATTTCTTCCAAAGGAGGATAAAATATGGACATTTATGAACAAATTCCAATTGGATTTAACCAAATTAATGGATTATTTATATAAAAACTTTTCAATTGAAAAAATCTCTACCCTCCATGGACAAAAAAAGTGTGGTTGGTGTTCTAACAACGAAATGGTTTTTAATCCCGCTTTTTCATAACAAAATCCACTTTATCCTGGTCAAATTTTTATAGGAATCTTTTCAATTGATCATATTTTAAAGGATTATCATGAATTTGGAACAATCCTTTGACTTTTTAATAGGAAATTCAGTGATTAAAAAAAACCCCTCTTTGTACAAAAAATCCCCATATGGAAAAAATCTTCATATAAAAAAAATTTACACCCGCGCACGCACACACAAAAAAACGTTTCTATATGAAAAAAAAAATGTATGGGAGCAAGCGAACAGACAAAAGACAAAAAAACACAGTGCAAAGAAAATCTTCATGTAAAAAAAATCATATGAAACTGGCCACTTTTTGATGAAAATTTCCTATATTTCCCATATTTTATTGAAATTTCATTAAAAGGAGGATAAAATATGGATAATTTTGAACAAATTCCAATTGGATTTAACCAAATTAATGAATTATTTCTATAAAAACTTTTCAATTGAAAAAATCGCTCTACTGTCCATGGAATGATTTTCATTCTGACAATGGCCTGGGTTTTTTTAATCACAATTTACGGTACAAAATCCACTGAATTCTATTGAAATTTGTATGGGAATCTTCCTAACTGATCATAAATTAAAGCATTATCATGTTTTTGGAACAATCCTTTGACTTTTGATGAGATAATCAGTGATTAAAAAAGTCCCCCTTTGTTAAAAAAAAATCTACTATAGAAAAAATTTACACCCGCGCGCACCCACACACAAAAAGTTTTCTATGTATAAAAAAAATGTATGAGAGTGAATAGAAAAAAGACAACCGACGCAATACAAAGGAAAAAAATGTCGTCATATTTCAATAGAAAATCTTCATATAAAAAAAATCAAAATGAGACTGCGGCCACTTTTTGATGAAAATTTCCTGCTTTTTCCAAATTTTATTGAAATTTCTTCCAAAGGAGGATAAATTTTGGATATTTATGAACAAATTCCAATTGGATTTAACCAAATTAATGGATTATTTATATAAAAACTTTTCAATTGAAAAAATCTCTACCCTCCATGGACAAAAAAAGTGTGGTTGGTGTTCTAACAACGAAATGGTTTTTAATCCCGCTTTTTCATAACAAAATCCACTTTATCCTGGTCAAATTTTTATAGGAATCTTTTCAATTGATCATATTTCAAAGGATTATCGTGTTTTTGGAACAATCCTTTGACTTTTAATAGGAAAATTAGGGATTAAAAATGCCCCCCTTTGTTAAAAAAAATCCCCCTATGAACAAAATCTTCTGTAGAAAAAATTTTCACTCGCGCACGCACACACAAAAAAAACTTTTCTATATGAAAAAAAAAAAAAAATGTATGAGAGTGTACGGACAAAAGACAACAGACGCAGTGCAAAGAAAATTTTCATATAAAAAAAATCAAATGAAAGACGCCACTTTTCGATGAAAATTTAAGATATTTCCCATATTTTATTGAAATTTCATTAAAAGGAGGATAAAATATGGATATTTATGAACAAATTCCAATTGAATTTAACCAAATTAATCAATTATTTATATAAAAACTTTCCTGTTGAAAAAATTTCCGCTTTTCATGAACAAAACAGTGTGGGTGATGTTCTGACAACGAAATGGTTTTTTAAATCACGATTTTCAGTACAAAATCCACTGAATCTTGGTCAAATTTTCATTGGAATCCTACTAATGGAACATAAATTAAAGGATAATCGTGTTTTTGGAAAAATCTATTGACTTTTTAATAGGAAAATCAGTGATTTAAAAAACCCCTCTTTGTACAACAAATCCCCATATGGAAAAAATCTTCATATAAAAAAAATTTACACTCGCGCACTCACACACAAAAACTTTTCTATATATAAAAAAAAATGTATGAGAGCCAGCAGCAGACAAAGCGTCACCCGACACAGTGTAAAGAAAATGTTCATATAAAAAAAAATCAAATGAAAGACGCCACTTTTCTGATGAAAATTTACTATATTTCCAATATTTTATGGAAATTTCATCCAATGGAGGATAAAATATGGATATTTTTGAACAAATTCCAATTGGATTTAACCAAATTAATCAATTATTTATTTAAAAACTTTCCAATTGAAAAAATCGCTCTACTGTCCATGGAATTATTTTCATTCTGACAACGGCCTGGGTTTTAATTCACGATTTTCAGTACAAAATCCACTGAATCTTGGTCAAATTTTCATTGGAATCCTTCTATTTGAACATTAATTAAAGGATTATCGTGTTTTTGGAACAATCCTTTGACTTTTAATAGGAAAATCAGTGATTAAAAAAGTCCCCCTTTGTTAAAAAAAAAAATCTACTATAGAAAAAATTTACACCCGCGCGCACCCACACACAAAAAATCTTCCATATAAAAAAAAAATGTATGAGCGAATTAACCGGACATCAGACAAACAGAGACCAAACAGACAAAATCACATAAGAAATTGCATTGACGAATGAATGCGCGTGGGTGCAGGTGCAGGTGTAAAAATACGCATATTTTGTATGAAAATTTGCATACATATGTTATGTGAGATTTCTGTTTCTGTTGTGTTCACTTATCGTTCAGTTTGATGACGACGTTTAAAGTGTGTGAAAGTGCGAAAAAATATAAAAAAAAGCAAAATGGCAGCGGCCATAATCAATTCAATAGTAAAAAAAAAAAAAAAAATTTTAAAAGTAAATTTTTTGCATTTAATTAAAAATTTTTTTTAATTATATATTAAATTAAGTTATGCAAAAAAAAAAAAATTAAGTTTTTTTGTTCGTGTGTGTGCGATTTTTCCACATAGTAAATAATAAAAAAAAAAAACTTTTAATAGAAAATTTTTTCCAATTAATAAATATAATTAATTAAAATTTTAACACTATATAATTAAATGTGCGATTAATAAAATTTTAAATCCGTAAATATTAATGACAAATATAGAAATTAATTAATTTATTATATGGAAAAAATTATTTAATAGGAAAAAAAAAAAAATCGGTCTGAAAAAAAAATAGCTTGTTTTTTTTTTTTTTTGTGATATCAAAAAAAAACAAAATCACTTGAAAAAATTTGAATTTGAAAAAAAAAAAAAAAAAGATAATATTCAAATTAAAAAAAAAATCCAAAGACGCATAAAAACAGTGTATTGAGATAAAAAAAAAAAAAACAAAAAAAATTTATCTCAAAATGTGTTTGACTTTCACTCGGTTTGTTTTACGACGACGACGACGACGACGACGACGACGATTTTTTTTTTTGTTTGTGTTTGTAGCCATTTTGAATGTTTATTTTGTTTTTTTTTTTATTTGTTATTGTTTTGATTTTTGGTTGTTGGTTTTTTTGTTGTTTATATAATAAACAAAATACGGTTTTTTTTCTTTTTTTTTTTTATTAATTATTTTAAAATAAATAATATTTTTTATATGATAATTATTTAATTAAAAAAAAAGAAAAAAATAATTAATTTTTATTAATTAAAAGTGAAAGTGAAAATGAAAAATAAAAATGTTCCGTTGTTTTGTTAATGAAAATGGTTTTTTATTCTTTTAAAAGTGTTTTTTGGGTTTTTTTTTTTTAAATTAATTTCCAATTGTTTTGTGTTTTTATTTTTTTTTTTGTAATCTATTCATTATTTTATTATAAAAAAAAATTATATTCGGGCGCGTAGTGTTTTTTTTTTTTGGGGGGTTTTTGTGTTTTCCCTCATACAAAAAGAAAAAAAGGAGGAAATTCCCCTTATAAAAATGGCCATTTATTATTATTATTATTATTTTTATATTCACCACCAGAGAGTGCAGAGTGTTTTCAATTTTTTTTTTTTTTGATAAAATTTTCGGTGGTTGTGTTTTTTTTTTCCTGTTTTCACATCAATCAATCAAATTCACTTCACTTCACTTCACACATTCGTTTTGATCGTTTTCTGCATCCTCAACACAAGAACAGCATCACAGCATCACAGCATTCACATCATGGAAAGACAACTTCTTCAAGACATCTCCTCAATCATCAATCATCAATCATCATCGAACAACAATAAGATCTCTTCAATTTCATCTAAAAAACCATCTAATTGTTCTTGATGTTGTTGTTGTTCGGTCGATGCTGCGGTCGGTGAGTTTTTCAATGTATTTATAGTTAATTATATAAATTAAATTAAGATTATTATTATTATTATATAAGAACTGGCTCACACGCACCCCCACACAAAACAAAAATTATTTATTATCTGAATTTTACTTGAATTTGTTTATTTTATATGTTAACTTTGTTTTGTTTTTTTTTTTTGCTGCACTTTTACTTTTTTGTGTTTAAAAACACATTTGATTTGTTTTGTATTTTTTTTTTATTTTTTTTGAATTGTTTATTGCAAATTTATCTGAACTTTTTGAATAAAAAATTTTGTTGAAATGAAATAAAATAGAAAACAAAAAAATGGTTTCTTTACCCCTTTGAATACTTTTGTACAATTTGGTTCGATATCGGGATGGAAAATTTTCAAACTTAGAGATTAAGGGCGCTGAATTCGAATATCTTCGGTGTTTTCAAAACCATTTGATTTAACCCACGTGGGTTATGGCATCTGGTAAAGATTATTTAATTAAATGGGAAAAATCTCAGAAATCCTCCTTCGCATCTTCCTCCGCGCATCCGCAAAAATGGTAAATATTGCGGACGAGGATGCGGAGTAAAAAACTGTTGAACAATCTCAACGCGGATCTGTCTTGAGGCTGCGCGTAAAGAATAAAGGACTGTGCGTTGGCAATCGCCCGGCTTAATCGCGGAAGGCATAAGAATACGGCGACGGGGTCACCACACACACACACACACACACACATACAAACCTCACTCGTTTCTGTCTGATTAAGAGAGCTCCGAAGAAGTTTCCGGATTCAAAAAAAAAAAAAAAAGATATGAGATGCAAAGATACCGTTTCCATATGGTGACTATACTTACTTACTTACTTACTTCTGCGCGCCTACAACCTACAATTGGCTGTCCAGCATTTTTGACGGTATACGATCGCCATCCATTCACAGAACCAGCACATGACCAAACATGACACCGGCTCAGGCTCAGCCAATCTCAATGAACCGAACGATGTCGATGGGTTCGGTATATAATTTATTAAGAAAGTTCGAAATCGAACCGCCGTTACGCCACCATCCCCTTTCCTTTGTCGATGGTCCGTCCAAAGATAAGGCGTAGTATTTTCTTTTCGAACCCTCCAAGTCGCCGTTCGTTGGCCAGTGTCATGCACCGGAACGTTTCAGAACCGTAGGTCACAATTGGTCGAATCAGTGTTTGATAACTAGCTTTAGTTTCAATGTTTTACTCAATGTCTTCGAGAAGAACATCTTTCGCAAACCGTAAAAGGCCTTGTTTCCCGGAGCAATCCGGGATTGAACTTCCTCATCGGCTATATCTCTGTTTCGCTGTTTATGCTGCTTCCAAGGTAGCCGGTAACCTGTCTGCCGTTTCATATTTGTTCTGACCAATTGATACTTTGCTTTGATGTTGTGTGCCATAAACCTACTGTTTGTTGGTGCGATCATTTTAAGAGTTCACCAACCAGTCGCCGCCGTCAAATCCAGCCGCCTTTCCATTCCAATTGAGCTTCAGAATGGCTTCTCTGATGGTTTCCTCATATTGGTTGGTTCCTCCGAAATTAGTGGTTGTGCTGCAATTTGGTACGAAAGTCGACGTTTTCTGCATTTCTACCAATTGGATTGCTTGCTGTAAGTAAATCTTTTTAAAAATACTAAGCCCATCTCGCGCTATGGCCATCTTTCTTCATCCGCCAAAATTTCACCGCTGTGCGCGGTATCCTTACACAGAAAAAGAGGTTGTTGTATAAATCCGCTAATTACGCAGATCTTATTCTCCTGTACAAATTTTTACTGTCATTCATTCATTCGTTGGACAGGGTCCCGTCTATATCCCGCATAAATATCCTGCTCATGACGCATTCATTCTTGTTTCGGAATAATTTGCGTTCAACAATGGATCTTTTGGTTCTGTAGTCATCCATAGCATAGTTCGTGTGGCATGTTGCGCTGAAGATATTTTAAACGCACGTTTGGTTCTTTTCTTCATGAGCCGTTTTACATTCGTCATCGAACCAATCATTTCTGACCACGCCCCAGGTTTCAACTTTACCGTCTCCTCTTTCGTCGCCATTTTCATGCAATTACGTAATCGATTCCACATATCATTACACGTGTTTTTTGTGTTGTTGATCCACATCTGTTCGAATACGATTAACTCCACCAATTTATCTTCGTACTGTGTGTGTTGTTTTACTTGGTCATTTTTGAGATTTTCCAAATTGAATCCTCTCGCCAAAATGACTTTTTGGCGGTTTGCACTAACACGATCGACGATCGATATCTGAACAAAGCTCTCACGATATAATGATCAGAATCAATGTTAGGTCCCTTACAGCTCCTTACCCCATCCAGTATGTCGGACGCATATGACGACTGACGACTGTCAATGAGTACGTGGTCTATTTGGTTTATTTGGTTTTTGTATCGGGCGAACACCAACCATGTTCCTTTGTGTATGTTCTTATGGTGGAAAGCGTGTTGTGTGCTGACTACTATCATATTGTTTGATATTGTGAAATCGACTAAACGTTCCGGCCGTTATTATTGCAGGCCATGTATGAAGGCCATGTGTTGACCAATTTGCCGGTCGATATACAATTTCCCTACCACCCACCAGTGTGCATTAAAATCGCCAATCACCAAGTTTTAATGTCACGACTGATTGGAGCTTGATTGCGTAAATACGATTGAGCTTTTCGTAAAACATATCCTTCGTCTGTGTCTGCGAATCTTTGTTTTCTGTTGGGGCGTGTACGTTAATAATAAAAGGTTACATTAAAAAAATTTTCCCTTTATTCGTAATGTACAAAATTTTTCGTCAATGGGGTTGTCAAACCCAAATGACCGATTCTTTCGCTTTATACCCATTTACCCATAAAGCCGGTGCCGAATAACCCTGTTTTATTTCTACCGCTATATAGTAGAATTTGTATTCTTTACTGGATAAGATGTTCTTTCCAGGCCACCGTGGCCATTCCTGGACCGCTGTGTTATGTCCAGTTTAACTTTTTCTTTTGAGCAATCAGTCAAAGTTTTTTATTAAAACCGCCCGCACGCAGTATCGTAGTTCTCATGTTCCATGATGCCCGGGTTTTAAATCATTGTCGTCCTTGTTCCATTGACCTGAGTCGCCGTTGCCGTTTTTCCTGTCCTGTCCTGTCCTGTGAGGCACTGTTGCTAGTTTCATAATTTGTTGATTTTACGGTGGTGTCGGTAATTATAGCCGGTGTCGTCGACCAACCGCATGTGATTCGCACTTACAATTTTTTTGCCTGAATGATACGGATTGTATCATTCAGTTGGTACCGCGTTGGTTACCTGCACGTAGAGGTAAAGTAATTAAGCACTTGATCAGGAACTCAACAGTTGCAATACTGTGGGTCAGCGACCAGTCAGTGTCTACCCTATTCAGATCCCAATCCAAACCAACGGTGACTACTTAACAATATATTATTCTATGCAAATCAAGTAGTATGTCAAAAAATATTTGGGGGGGGGGGGGGTGTTGCCTTGCAAAAAATTAGGGTTAAATTGACAATTTTTAAAACTTACTCTGAATTCAATAGATTTTTTAGACTATAGAACTTGTTCTACTTGTTCCCCATTTGGTCGATAAGGGTAATTTTTAGAGAATTAAATTATTTATCGATCGTGTCCCTTCGTCAAAACGTCAAAAATCAAAAATCGTCAAACGGAAGGTTACTGCCTGAGTCCTAATGGGGCCTGAGTCCAAAACCAATAACAAACCCCGCATTCGACGAAGGAGCGGGGGGCCCATTCGATCAGTGCAAGGATCGAAAGCCTTTCGTGTGGGGTTATTATTTTTTTTTTAAGATTTTTCCAGAAAATTCATACATTAATATTAGTATTTGCAATTGATCGGGGATCAAAAATTTTTTTTTACTCCTCGGAAATATTCGAGGATTCAAATAAAATAATTTCAAATCCAAATTTATTTATTAATTTTACAAATTAGTAATTAATTTGTTGAGAGTTCGGAACTGCCCCCCCCCCCAAGTACCTTAAAGTAGTTTTTTTTTTTAAATTAAATTAAAACGCATTTTTTTTTTTTTTTTTTTTTATTAATTTAATTTTATATTTTTACTAAAATTTCTATTACACATTTTTTTTTTTTGTTTAATTTTAATTATTTTTTAATTTTATTTTTATTTATTTATTTTTTAATTCTAAATGTAAATGTATTTTGAAAATTAAATTGGTTTTTTTTTTTTGTTTTGCATTAAAATTAATTTTAATTAATTCATTTTTTTTTTTTTTTGCATTAAAATTGATAAAAAAAAAAAAAATTCAAAATTCTTTTGTATGGGAGAAAAAAATTAATTAATTCATTTTTTTTATTATTTTTAAATTAATTAATTAAATGGCGGCGACGGTCTACGGATTGGTTGAGTAATGGCAAACTCACGGAATTACACGGTAGCAAGAAGAAAACAGAAAGAGAAAGAGAGAGAGGGAGAAAGAGAAAGAGAAATTGAAATAGAAAGAGATAGACAAAGAGAGAAATAGAGATAGAGATAGAGATAGAGGGCGTTAAACAAGAGACAGACAAACAAAAATTAATTTTAATTAAGAGAAAGAAATTTCCTAAAAAAAAAAAAAAAAAAAATAGTCCAATGAATTTGCCTCCTCCTTTCCATGCCTTTACCAAATTCCAACAATGAACAATGAACCCACCACACCCACCACACCCACCACACCGGGAAATACCGTGCGATTTGCGGCGTTACAACAAAAAAAAAAAAGAAAAAAATTAATTTAATTAATTAAAAATTAACCGTTAATTAATTTAACTGTCACTTTAATTTAACTAACACGGTCACTGGTTTGGGTTTTGTGTGTGTGGGGTTTCCAAAAAAAAAAAAAATAAAAAATTAAGAGATTTTGAATTTTTAATTAATTTTCCATTAATTTTTTTTTTTTTTTTTTTGGGTTTTTTTTAATTTAATTAATTTTAATTTATTTTTATGAATTTCTATTAAAAAAAAATTTTATTTATTGGATTTTTTTTTATTTTCTGTTTCTACAAAAAAAATTTTTTTTTTTAATTAATTTTTATTAATTTTTTTTTTCATTTTTTTGCGCATGTGTAATTAATTTTTTTTTTTTTTCTGTTTTTTATATATTTTTTTTTTTTTTTATAAAATAATTATTATATTTTTTCTATATAGCAAAAAAAAAAAAAAAAAAAAAAATTTTACAAACTAAACTAAAAAAAAAAAAAAAAAAAAAAATTAAAAATAAAATATAAAAAAAAACTTTAATTAATTTAAATCAAAATTAATTAAAATTAATTAATTATTTTTTTTTTTTTAATTTTATTTTTTATTTTATTTTTTATTTTTTTTAAATAATAATTAAAAAATAATAATTAAAAAAATCTATAGATTAATTTTGGATTTTATGGCAATTTGTGCGATTTTTTTTTTTTTTTATTGGTTTTTTTTTTGGGTGGGAAGGGAAATAAATCTATAAAAATGTTTGTGGATTTTGTGGGGGTGGGGGGTGGAGGGGGGAATGTTCAAGAAAAAAATTGTTCCTAAATCATTAAATCCCCGCCAAAAAAACAAAAAGGGGGAGGAAGAAGAGGATGTGGATGTAGGGAAGGTTTCCAAATCGTTTGGTTAAAACGTGCGCGGGAATTTTTTTTTTTGAACGAAAAATTCTCAATCCCTGATCGATTGAAATTTCCAAAGGAAAAGTTTTTTTTTTTGGAAAGAAAAAGGGTTTGTGGTATTTTGCGCAAAAACGGCTTTTCTTTTTGGGAGGAAGGGAAGGGAAGGGAGGGAGTGAGAGAGGGGAGCGAAGGGAGGGAAGGGGATTTTTTTTTTTTTTTTAAATTTATAACATTTAATTTAATTTAATTTAAAATTAACAAATTTTTTTTTTCTCTCTCTCTCTGTTTCTCTTTTGTTTTTGATTTTGATTTGATTTTTTTTTTTAAAATTTGAGAATTTTTCTTAATTTTAAATTTTCCTTAATTTTAATTTTCTTAATTTTAATTAATTGTTTTATTAATTATTGCTGTTGTTGGTTTTAAATTTTTTTATTTTTTAATTTAAATTTTAATTAATTTTTTCTGTTTCTCTCTTCCGCTCTCTTCCTAGCTTTTTTTTTTTTTTCATTTTTGAGAATTTTTTTTTAAATTTATTTCTATTAATTAAAAATTAATTTTTTTTTTTTTTTTTAATATAAAATAATTTTGATTTTTTTTTAATTTAATTTTAATTTCTATTAATTAAAATATTTTTATTTTTTTTTCAATTTTTTATTTCTATGAAAAAAAAAAAAAAAACATTAATTTTTAATTAATTGGTTTTTTTTTTTTTTTTTTTAAATATTTTTAATATTTTTAATATTTATTATGCATTTATTTATTTAAAAAAATTAAAAATTAATTAATTAATAATAAATTAAAAAATTTCTATATAAAATACAATAATTTTTTAAGATTTAATTTTTTTTTTAAATTTAACAATCACTAAAAAAATACTAAAAAAAATTAATTTAATTTAATTTAAATTAATTTTTTAATTTTTTGTTTTAATTAAATTAATTAATTGCGGTTTTTTTTTTTAATTTAATTTTTAATGTTTAATTTTCCATTTTTAATTTTCATTTTTAATTTTCATTTTTAATTTTAATATATAATTTAATATAATTAATTAAAAAAAATTAATTCTAAAATTTAACAATAAAAAAAAAAAGAATTAACAAAAAAATTTATGGCCAAATTGAATTGTTATTTATTTTATTAATTAATTTTATTTTTTATTCTTAATTAAAAAAGAAATTTTTTACGATAATTAATTAATTAATTAATTTGCTCAAAAAAATTCGAGAAATTTAAAAACAGGGAAAAAATAAAAAAAAAAAAAAATTATTGGTTGGTTGGTTATTTTTTTATTTATCTTTCTTAATTTTTAAATTATTTTTATTTTAATTAATTTTTTTTTTGTTAATTTTCGCACATTTTTCATTTTAATTAATTAAAAAATAATTAACTTTTTTGTTCCTTTCTTTTTAATTTTTAAAAATTTATAAAAATTAATTTTTTTTTTTTATTTCCCAACAAACGTTTTTTTTTAATTTTATAAATTAATTTTTTTTAAATAATTAATTAATTAATTTTTTTTTATTAATTAATTAATTATTTTTAAATTTTAAAATTAATTTTTATTTATTAAAATTAATTTTTTTTTTAATTTTATTTTTTTATTATTAAAATTAATTTTATTTTTTTTTTTTAATATTTATTCCTTAATTATAAATACAACAACAACAACAACAATAAAGAAAAAAAAAATAAAAAATATGGCTACTATTTTTTTAAATAAAAAAAATAAAAAAATAAAATAAAAAAAAAAAAATTTGTTTTTTTTAATTAATTAATTAATTAATTAATTAAAAAATATATAAATAAATTTTATAATTAATTATGGATTTGTTTTTATTTATATATTTACAAAATAATTAATTTATTAATAAATGAAAAAAAAAAAAAAAATTAAAATAAATAAGAAAAATAAAAAAAAAAATAAAAAATGGCACAAAAATAAAAAATTAAATAAAAGTTTGAAAAAAAAAAAAAACAAAAAATAATTAAAAATAAAATTAATTAAAAAAAAAAAAATGGCACCAAAAATTGCAGTTTTTTTTCTTTAAATTTTATTTAATTAAAAATTAAAAATTAAAAATTATTGTAAATCTTTCCTTTCTTTTTTTCTCTCTTCTTTCCTTTCTTTTTTTCTCTCTTCTTTTCTCTCTCTCTCTCTCTCTCTCTCTCTATAAATCGAGTGTTAATTTTTTTAAAAAATTAAAGAGTCAATAAAAATATTTAAAAAATTAAATCAATTAAAATTAAAAAAAAAATTAATTAAAATTAAAATTAAATTCAAAAAAATTAATGGCACAAACATTTTTTTTTTTTAAAATTAAATTAATTAAAATAATTAAAAATTATTTTTTCTAATTTTTTTTTTTGTTGTTTTAATTATTTTTTTTTTGTTTTGTTTCTAATATAATAAATTAAAAATATACTTAAAGAGTAATATTAAAATATTTAATTATTTAAATTAATTTAATTAATTATTTTATTTAATTAATTATGGTTTTTTGCTTGTTTTTGTTTTTTAAGATAAAGCCGGGGTTTTTTTTTTGTTTTTTTTTTTTTTTTTAAATTATTTTTAACGCATCATCGCATTTTTTTTTAGTTAATTTATTTCGTGCATGTTTTTTTTTTTTAAATTAATTAATTAATTAATTAATTTTATTAATAAAAATAATTGCATTTTTGAAATTTATTGTAATTTTTATTGTAATTTTTTAATTTTTAATTTTTATTATTATATTTTTTTAATTTTATCACAATCACAATTTAATCAATTAATTAATTAACGTTTTTTTTTTTTTTAATAATTAATTTTAATTAATTAATTTACTTGCTTAATTTTTGGGAAGAAAAAAACCAAAAAAAAAAAAAAAAATCGGCTGAAGTACAGTTTAGCGGACCTTGAGCTAGGACATATTGGGGATACCTTGGGGCAATCGAAAGCCTATGTTGTACAGACAAAATAACCGTTATAATTTTTTGGCGGTTACCCCCCCCCCCCCCCTCCGGAGATAGGGGGGGGGGGGTCAAAGTTTGGTAATTTTATTAGAAAATCCTGATTTGTGACGCAACCTGACGGGCGATTTTCAAAAGTAGATATTCAAAATAAAGGTATTTTCATTTTGTCTTTCATTTAAAACTTTAAAACCCCGGAGTAAATCGGAAGTATATCCGGGGGTCAGGGGGTGGGAAAATGTGGTTTTTTACATTTTTGGAGGTGGAACCGGTCTGGAAAGGGTTAACCGGAATTTCCAAACGGCAAATTAAAACTAAATGTAAGATGTAACCAACCCCACTTGTTCATTAACCCATATATGGCAAACACCGTGACTCGTTTCGTATCAAACATGTTATTTGTAGTTATAATGTAAAAAGCAGTCGTCCCCCCATCACCCACCCAAGAGTTATATGTATAAATGGGGTTTTTTTTTATATGTTATCTCACAAAGAACTATTACATGAGTTTTCAATAACGTGCTATTTATTGTTCTATATTCATTTTAAATATGCAATATGCACTACTAGAAATTTTCCTTTTTTTAAAAAAAAAAGGGGGGGGGGTGACCGCCAAAAAATTATAACGGTTATTTTGTCTGTGCAACATAGGCTTTCGATTGCTTTCGGGTATCCCCAATGTCCTAAAAAAAAATCAATTAATTTTTGTTAATTAAGGATTAATTTGTTTCTAAACGTCTTTGGGGTGGGTGAGTGGGGGAAGGGGGAAGGGGGAAAGGGGGAAGGGGGGAAGGGGGAACGGGGGGAAGGGGGAACGGGGGAAGGGGGAAGGGGTGTAAGTTTCAGGGTAAGGGGATGTGATGTGAAGTGCGCAATATCATGAAAATGAATTGATTTTGTTGTTTTTGTTATTGTTATTATTGATTTTTTTTTATCTCAACAATTTTTTTTATCTCAACAATTTTTTTTTATCTTAATCTTAAAGTATTTTTTGATATTTTTTTTTTTTTTTTTTTGGATGATTGGGAAAAAGCTTAAAATTTTTGTTTTGAATTTTATTGGAAATTTGGAAAATTCAACTGTTCAACTCTGAAGTAGAAATAATTTTAGGTGATATTTGAAAATTTTTGTTTTGTTTTTTTTTTTTTATTAAATTAGGGCGACCGCGTACAAAACACCATAACTTGGTTGAACACGTTGAGTTTTCTTTTAAAAGTTCAGGACAATGCAATCATCGATAGATAATTAAATTCTCTAAAAACTGCCCCCAATCAAACATTGCGGATTGTAGAACAAATTCTATAAGTAAAATGTCCATAAACACGTGAAATTTTATTGAATGAAATTCTTATGTTTTTTAATAGGTAAAGGTTCGGTAAAAAATTCAATTCAATTAATTAAATGTTAATTCTTGAATCGAATTGATTTCGAAGTGAAAGAAGAGATATCGAACAAATCGATCGGAGGAGGAGGAGGAGGAGGCGGCTCTAGCTCTAGTTCTGGTAAAGCAGAAAAAGGATAAGAAATTTCGATTGTAGCCATGATAGACTGTTTCTATTGTACAATAGAATATCAAACATCGCAAAATTTATGATAGATCGCAAATACTAGAGTCTTTAGTCTCTTTAGTCTCTTTAGTCTTGGCGGTGAGTCTATAGTCTTTTAGTCTTTGAATTTTGAAATTTAGCTGATTCTTCGATTGATTGGAATTGGAATTCCCGCATTAATCAACCGATGATATTTGATTAATCCAAAAAAAAAAAAAAAAAAAACAGCCGATCCACTGCCATACAAACGACAATCTCATCGTCGATTCCATTCCATCGATGAATGATAGACAAACTCTCTCCGTTTCGATTCATTCTTGTCTGATAATTCTTGTCTGGTTGATAAGATGCTGGGGGGGTATATGTTAAGATAATAAGAAAAAAGATACGAAAATCGAAAATTCTGTGATGATGCGACAAAGACAAGACGGAAACTATCCAAGTGAGAGATGGTTTTGATTTGATTCAAAGCGGTTTGTTTTTTTTTTTTTTTTGAACTCGATTTTGGATTCACTCCAAATTCAAAACAGACCAAAAAAACACACCAAAAAAATACAAATACAAAAGACGACGGACGATGATACATGGGACATTGGACGCCATTGCTCTATTGCTTAATTTAAATAGAATTTTAGTTTTTTGGCTGACAGTCTGTAAGTTTTCTCTGAGTAAGAATCTGAGAGAGACAAAAATAGAAAACAAAAAAAAAAAACCGGCCCCAGAAGGTTTTCAGAAGAAAATTCTACTAATGGATTTCTTCATCAACTTCTTCTAAAGATGTTATCTCTATGATATCTTACGCAAATACTCTCGAAAGAGAAATCTCTGTCTCTCTCTCTCTCTCTCTCTATCTCTTCCGCTCTCCCCATCTCCCCCATCATAACACTATAACAGTTTGTCCACATGTGACAAATGTCACATTTCTCAATTTTTTGCTATTTTTTCTGTTG